>JAAMPI010001006.1:0-21298 GCA_013054445.1 Cudoniella acicularis
AAGAAGAATTTATATAAATTTATATAATATTTATATATACGGGTACCCGCGGGTACCTATATAGGAGTAAGAGAAACTATACCCACCCGCGGGTAATAGGTACTACCCACTACCTATCACGCAGCCTAATCTTTTAGACTATAATATAGAACTGCAACGCCGTAGAAGTCAGGTTGAAATAGAGCAGGAGCCATAAAGCGTATAGACATTAGTGAAAGAGTCGGCGAGTCTGGGAGAATCGGAGATAGGTTCTACACTTTGAAGAGTGTCTGTCTAAGGTTGAGGCGGCCAGACCGTAAGCGAGACGGCCACGACAAAACACTTACGCGCGACGACATTACACGCACACTAATGGCACCCGACAACGCTCTCAGGGCTGTACAGGCCTCAATCAAGTACCGGACTGATAGGAACTCAGGCCCAGCTCGTCCTCTAATAGCTTAAGGGTCGAGATCTCGTCGCCCCCTACCTCTTCCCGAATCGGGTAATTAACCTCATCATGTAACGTCCTAATTAAGTAATTAACCTTATTATATAATGTCCTAATAAGGTAAGGCGAGGTAGCTAGCCTTATCGCGTGCTCTATTACCTTAACCGCGCCTATACTTATATAACTTAACACCTTCTAATAAATACTAAGTAAAACAGAAGGGTAACTATTAAGTTTTCTTATTATATTATAATACTTTCTAGTTTTAGTATAGAAACTTACTATAAAAATTTAATAGTATATACTAGAGACTTAAGGCTTTCTTTTAAACCTACCCTTACTTAATATAAGCTAGCCTAAGCCTAGCTATTAAGGTTTAAAAAGAGGAGAGGTATTTAAGGTTAAGGTTATATTATTTTATTAATAACTAAAGAAATAATAAAGCTATAATATAAGTTGTTTTTTCTTTAAAAGAAAGAGCTAGTTTTATACTTTAAATAAGGATTTATAATAGCTAATATAATAACTATTACTAGTTTTAATTAAAGGTTTAAAAAAAAATAGACTAAGATTTTATAATACGATAGCGTCGGAGGTCCGTATTCTAGCGCTAAAGCTACGTAATAGTTATACGACTAGTTATATAGCCCGGGCGGTCTTCGGCTATTACGTAGCTATAGTATATTCTTGCCTTATATAGCGTATTAAGCGTATTTATTCTACGAGTAAATACTATAGTCTTTTAGCTTAGCGAGTAGTATTATCTAGAGCTTAGCGATCTATATTATAGATTTAAAGTTTTATAACTTATAAACTAAAAGATTTTTAAATAAATATTTTTATATAATTTTATTTTATATTATTTAGAATATATTATATTAAACTTTTAAAGAAAATTAGTATAGTATTCTTTAGTTATTAAAGAATAAAGTTTAGATAATAATAACCCTAACCTTAAGTAAGTAAGGTAGTTACGTGTCTAAAGTTTAAATACTAATATTTAATCTATTTAAAAAGATAAAATAATAAAATAAAAATTTAATAGTCTTAATAGTTTAAATAAGCTAGGATTTAAAATAGTTTAATAGATTAAAAGGCTATATAACTACTAATATTAATAATCTAGCTTGTTTTCCTAGACTTTAAAAGCTTCTTAAATAGTCTAATTAGTTAGACAATAAGGTTATATAACTATTAATTACTAATCTAACTTAATCTCTTAGACTTTAAGAGCTTCTTAAAAAGTCTAATTTATTAGATAATAAGGTTATATAACCTAACCGCGAGGCCAGCGGTATCTAGCCCTAAATACCAGGCGGTATAGGATTCTGCTTATACGAGATTACGTTAGGGGCTAAAACAAGGGTCTTAAATACCGCTCCCCGAATACCGCTAGACAGGTAAGACCTTATTTCTCTCCTCTCCCGTAGCTATTAGGTCGTGAAAAGCTAGCTACCCCTTCGCGGACGCCCTTTATAGCTTTATAATAAATTTTATAATAATATAAGTATTGTTACGTAAGTAATTCCTTACTCTAAGCTACCTCGCGTCGTTGTCCTTAATAGGGGATAGTAGGCGGTACGTGTTTATAGCTTATTACTTATCCCGCTCTATCTTATCGTATTACTATTATATTTCTTATTAAACGCGTAATAGCGTTCAGCTCTATTCCTAGTTAAGTTATAGACATTTATTTTTCTTATAAAAGGCCGATTATAGCGGTAAGGATACCGGGTTCTATCTATAACTAAACTAGCGTTATATAAGTATTAAAGATCTATAATTCTTAAAATATTATATCTTAATTTATATAAAAATATAATAGATTAATTTTCCGGATATACTATTCTTAATATATCTTAAATTAATCTTATTCTATATTAGATTTTCTTTTAATTTTATAAGTAATTCGATATCTTAAAGTATTTTAGAAGGCCGACTATATTACGAATTAAGTATTACGTATAGGCCTAGGCCTAAGGCTCGGCTACTACTACTATAAGTAGTATAGAGAACTAGGGTCTTAAGTTACGGGGTTACGTGATATATTAGATAATAGAGTCTAAGGCCGAAGCTTAATAAGAAGACCGCTCGGTCTTTCGGCCCGTTTAGTTACTTACGGCCTACGAGGTCTAGTAATCTATATAAGTAGAGGGATTTCTTTAGTAGTTAAGAGCTATATATTTAAACTTTTATAATAATCTTATATTATACTTTAATTATCCTTATTTATAACGTATTAAACTTCTATACTTAATAACTATTAGAGATCGCCTTACTTATAATTCTATACTACTAATCTAATAGACTTTCTATTTATCTAATAATAAGAGTTATTAGTTAAGTAGACCTAGTTCTATTATACTTTAAGTACTAGTCTTAAAATAAAGTATTATAATATAGTAGAGAAGTCAGTCGGTCGCTAGATAGTCACGTAGTCGTAGACACGTGACCTACGCGAAGGAAGATAAAAGACGTGTTCTCGGGTAACGTAGCTTTCTTTCTTTAAGTTAAATTAATATCTATTTAAACTCTGTCTTTTTTAGGTTATATTTGTCCTTTTATAATAATAGCTATATAATAACCTTTTAGAAGCGCGACTATTAGTTAAGAGACTAGTAATATTAACTTTATAACTATTAACTATCTAAATACTAATATAGATAATAATAATAATAAGATATCTAATATACTAGTAACTTTAGTTAAAGTTAAGATAAACAAAGGACTTAAGGTCTTCTTATTAGATAAATATTATAATAAGCGAGTAGACCTTAAAACCTTTATCTTAGAAATATAAGTTTATTTTCGATTTTATAATAATAAGTTTAAAATATAAGATATTTATAATATCTAGATAGTTTTATACTTATAAAGAGAAGTAGTATAATAGATTAAGCTATTTCTAAGGAACTATCTTAATAAGCTTATAAGCTAAAAGATAGATATAAATAAAAATATTTTTAAATAGTTTAAAAGGTTTAAGACTAAAACCTATAAAACGTTTAAAGATATTAATAAGAAGAAGATAGCTAAATAAGCCTTATTTAAATTATATTAGACTAGGAAAGCTATAAAATATATAACTAAATTCTAAAGACTTATAATAAAGACTAGATAAGATATTAAAGTATTAATAAGCTATTATAATAAAAAGCTAAAAGATAATATAAAAGATAAACTTATTAAGTTTAACTATTAGCTAAATAAAATTAACGTCTTAATTAATACTAGTATATAAATCGATAACCGATTATATAAACAAATATATAACTAAGCTAATATAAGTAAAGGTCGTTTAGGCTATAACGGCCTCCGAGATAGATAGTTTAAGAAAGCCTATCCTAATAAAAGAGAAGTCGCCGCTATTAAGAGACTAGGCCTCTTACTAGAAGAAAGAAAACGACGACTTAAGAACTAACTATACTTTAGCTATAGAACCGTAGGGTATATAGCTAGGGACTATAAGAAGAGTAGCCCTAGAAAGAAGACTAAGAAATTTAATAAGAAACTAGTCTAAGAGTTTAGATTAATAGAACAAGTATCTAATTAGCTAGGACTCGCTAAACCTAATAAAGATAGTAGTAAAACAGACGTCTTAATAATATAGAAAGACAGATATAACCTAAAAGGGAAAGAGTTTAAATAGACGTTAATTTAACTTAAGAAGATAAAGCTACGCTACCCGAGAACACGTCTTTTATCCTCCTTCGCCTAGGTCACGTGTCTGCGACCACGTGACTACCTAGCGACCGACTGACTTCCCTACTATAATAAGAGACCTAAGTATAGCTATAGACGAATAACTAGAATAATAAGGAATCTTAATATAGTTAGATCTATTATTAAGTTAAAACAGCTTAAAAGAACTAGACGAATAAGAATTAGGTTAACCTAACTACTTATCTAAAATAGATAAACACTAGTTATTATATTAATTATAATTTAATATTAAAATATAAAGACTACTTTTTTAAAAGTATATTAGATTAATTATAAACACTAGATAAACTAGACTTTAATAAAGATTAGAAGTTATATAATAAACCTATATTTAAGATATTATATTAAATTATATATAAGAATATAAAAAGAATTATATTTATAGCCTATTATAATAAACTAAAAGAACGATATTATATTATAGCTATATTAGTTTATAAGAAACGATTATTATTCCTTTTAAAGAAGATAGAACCTAGAAGCGTCTAAGAAATTATTATAGATAACGACGAAAAGAGGATCTAAGAAAGAACTATACTAATATAGAGCTTAAAGACGATATACGCCTAAGACTAGATTATAGATCTAGATAGCCTAGAACTATATATACTATACCGACTTATAGAAGCTATAGACGAATAATAAGTATAGGAAAACCTTATTAATAACGTTATTTATATAGAGTTATAATATAGTAGGGATGCTGGCACTGGTGCTGGTACTAGGTCACGTGGTCGCAGACACGTGACCTACGCGAAGGTAGATAAAAGACGTGTTCTCAGGCAGCGTAGCTTCCTCTTCTTAAGTTAAATTAACGTCTATTTGAACTCCCTCCCTTTTAGGTTATATTTGTCCTTCTATAATAAGTCTAAGAAATATTTATTATAATTAGCTATAAATAACTTATAGTTAAGATAAAACTTAATAGAGTAACTATAAGGGCTATAATCGGCTTAAGAGTATAAAAGAACTATATTAACCCTAACTTTATAATAAATTAGCTAATTCTTATAAAACTATTATAAAAACTATATTAACTTATATTCTTAAGAGACAAGTAGATAAGAATTAATAGATAAGTTAAGAAAAGAGCTAGATAGTTATTCTTAATTATATTAAAAGACTATTATAAAAAAATAAGTTTAGACGTCGTTTTATAAGAAAGATATCTAATAGTCTTTAGAATATTATAGATTAAGCTATATAATCTAAATATTAACTAGACGACTAGTATAATAAGTTTTATATATTACGAATATAAAAGGGTAGAGTAACTATCTAACCTAAGAAAGGTTTATACTACCTCTAGCGATATTAAGGCTATTAAAAAGACTAGTAAGCTGATATTAGAGTTTAAGATAGAATAACTAGCTATACTAGTATAGTATTAAGAATTTATTAAATTGTTTAATAACCTAGAAGATATAAAGGCTCTATTAGAATATAAACTATAAGATTATATAATTAAACTAAAAGAAAAGATAAAGCTAATATCTAAGAAGTATTAATAATATAATCTATAGATATTAAAGATACTTAAAGAATATATATAAAAAGTAATAAAAAAAAGACTAGATATAAAAGTTAAAGTCGCCTACTATTATTAATATATTATTAATATATAAGAAAAAAGATATAGATAGTCGACTTTATATAGATTATTATAGGCTAAACGTTATAATAATTAGAGATATATATTCGATATCTAATATATAATACCTATAAGATAGGCTAGTAAAAGCTATTATATTTATAATATTAGACTAATAAAGTATATTTAACTTAATTAAGATTATAAAAGGCTATAAGTAGATAATAGTATTCTTCTTACTTTTAAGATTATAAGAATATATAATAATACTATTTAGGTTAATAAATATATTAACTATTTATTAATAATAGAATAATAAGGTTCTTTATAAATATCTAGATAATATCTTAGTCTTTTCTAAATATAAAGAAGACTATAAAATATATATAAAATAAGTTATATATATATATATAAAAGTTAACTTAAGGCTTAAGCTATCTAAATACCGATTTAGAATTAAGGAGACGATATTCTTAAGTTATATTATAAGACCTAGAAAAATAGTTATTAACCTTAAAAAAACTAGAGTAATTATAGAATAGATAATACTATAAAATATTAAAGACGTCTAATTATTCTTAAGGTTTATAAACTTTTATTAGATATTTATAAAAAGATATTCTAAGATTATAAAACTATTTATATAACTTATAAAAAAGGATATTAAGTTTATATAGGATAAAGAAACAGACTAGGCCTTTAAATAACTTAAGAGCTAGTTTAAAAAGAAACCTATCTTATAAAGTTATTAAGATAATAAACTAAGTATTATTAAGACTAATATATCTAATATATAGACTAGAATAGTATATCTTTAACTAGACGATAAAGGACGACTATATCTAATAGTATACTTCTTATAGAAAATAACACTAGCTAAATAAAACTATAATCTCTATAAGAAGAAACTATTTATTATAATAGAGATATTATAATATTAATAAGTTTATCTTTAAATAGCTCGACTCTTAATTACTATTTATATTAATTATATAAATCTATAGACCTTTATTATTATAAAAGTATTAGATAATAGACAGTTAGCTAGATAGTTAGAGGAATTAGTAGGCTATAACCTTATAATAAAACATATAAAAAAGAACTAATAATATTAGAATAGACGTTTTTAGTTAGAAACTAAGATATAAAGACGACAAGTAATATAAGAAAATAGTAATCTTCTAAACCCTAGAGAATAAAGACCTTATACTAGTAATTAGAGAGATTATAGCTATAGATATCGCCGGCCTATAGGTTAGACAAATCTATAAAGCTATTAGATAATACTTAAAATATAACCTATATTTAAACCTAGAACTATATCTAAAAGACAGGCTCTTATAATAAAGATAGAGCGATAAGGTATTTATTCTTAAGATAATTATTAGAGACTTTATAGCCGATTAGTATTCGTTATTAATATACGGCTATTAAAGAATAAGAAGAACCTATAAGAGGATAATAAGAAATTACTAGTATCTTAAGCTAAGAATACTAGTAAACCGGATAGTTAGTAATTATAATACTTATATCTAAAATAAATTAATATACTATATCTCTTATAGATAAATAAATATAATACCTATATTATAAGACTTTAGTATTAAGCTATTATAATATAGTTCGCTTACTTNTAAGGGGGCGTCCGTCACGTNGCTTAGATCGTCGGCGGATGTCCGGAATAATGTCGGTAGNAAACCTCNGNNATCTAGNATCATAGTTCTAGGGCACTTNATACGTNGCANNGGATACTAGATAATNCTATTNATTTCTATTATTATTAGGTCTTNGNATCNGACCCCCGTCGGNAGCAGATAGCTAATAAAAAAGGGGGCTTCTCTAGACCCCTNNNGGCNAGAGATTAGTNCTATANTAAATCTTTTTCCTNNTANANNTNACTTCTTTGCCTACCAACGCCTCCTCCTCACATATATAAACCATTTAACCGATTCGATGATAAAAGTACTACCGCTAATATAAACGTGGTCTTTGCTTGGCAAAGTGGGCATCGGCTAGTATAACGCGCGACGACCTATAGGCTCGATAGAGCCTTCCCTACAAAGCTATAACCGGCGCTTCTACGTGTTTATGAGTGGGCGTCAACTCGATGGCATGAGTTCCTTCGTTAGCCTAGCAAGGTGATGCCCTACTTTCCTCGGGTTATACCAAAGTCTCGTTCGAATATTGCCCCCGTCTAGAGGGAGACAGCTCTTGAGGACCATGCGAAATCCTCCGTTGTATTGTCGCAATCCTGGACGAGTGGGAGTAGATCTGCGGAGTCACGGAATGACGAGTGCCTTGTAGTATTCTCTAAGCCTTTGGATCTCATCCGGACTTCCAAGCGCAATCGTCTGGCAAGTGTAGAGAGAGAGTCATCAGATTTTGATGATGTGCGACCTGTTAAAAGACGGATGCTGCTTGAAACTTCAGAGCTGTCTAAATTGGCAGATACTAGACACGACAAAGCAGCAGATGATCTTTCTACGTCATCCGCATCCGATGATGAATCTGAATCTAGTATCCACTAGGGCCGTCCTGATTTCGTTTGGGACGAGGATACGCAGACTTCGCAACCTTGCTGGGCTAGACACTACAGGAAGATGGACGAGGTGTTGGTCGAGGAGGGACGTTGCGGGGCCTTTGATCATGAGATTTTAGGGCGAGATGAATTCGATTGCCGAGACCAAGAACGATACAGGAGGAGGGTATGGGATAAGAGGACTGGATTCTAGCACTGTGCAGATATGGTATTACCCTTCTTCTTTGATTTAAAAGCAGCTGATGCTAACATCAAGTTCTTTAGTCCAATACGCAGATGCCAGTGGCCCGTGATTCTGCCGAGGAAGTCCAGTTGAATTTAAGATACCAGTTAGACAGATGGATTAACCAATGCCCATTGTGCTATCTTCGACGAGAGCCAAAAAGAATTCACCGACTGCAAGATTGTCCACGCGATGAAGCACGGCAAATTATAATAAATTGGGATCGGATGCGAGCTGGGATCCAGTTTGCAAAGAGCGATCACTGTTTTCATTGTGGTTTGAAAGATCGTCCATGGGAATCCGATGCTCACTGTCCTTGGTATAAGACATGGAACGGTTTTAACCCGGGGGAATGGTCGTGCCGTTACGAGGGAGTTGTGATGTCAGTGATTGTGACTATTTTGCAAGAATGTGGACGTGATTGGGTGTTACGTGACTTCTATCGGTGGTTAGAACGGGAAGACGTTAACTATCGGGATGAGGAGTTGCTTTATGAATGGCTAGGGCAGGTAAGTGAATACGGGGCATATTCTGGTATGGCGGGGCTGCACAAGGCGTTTCTTCGATTAGCAGAAGCAGAGGATTTTCCAATGTTTGAAGGAGAGGTTAATTAATAATTTTAATGTACTGTATTTTAAGTATAGAGTGCATGAGTTTGAAGCGTGGACTAGAACGTGCATGAGACTTTGAGAGGCAAGTGAGGTTTATATAATATGGGAATTCGTTGCCAAGGAGATATAAGCTTGAGAAGTTAATGTAGGTGTTTGGTTATAAATGTTGTACTAGTTGATGGCCGGATTAAAAGAGAAAATTTAGAGTAAATATTTCATAAGTTTAAAGCGTGTATAAAAGTCGTGTTAAAAGGCTAAGTTATGAGTTATTTTATTAGTCGAGTCAATGTCGGGAAAATGGAAAATGTTTTGATATCACGTGATGCCAAGAGCCAATTATAAGTCA
Organism: Cudoniella acicularis; assembly: GCA_013054445.1. NCBI lineage: Eukaryota > Fungi > Ascomycota > Leotiomycetes > Helotiales > Helotiaceae > Cudoniella > Cudoniella acicularis. Next base: position 9,464 of record JAAMPI010001006.1, read on the forward strand.
GCGTTTAATAGCGTATTTGGGCGTGGATGACCGTAAGTGGGCGTAGCAAACCGGAAATATTGACGTATGCCAGAATAAATGGGCGTGTGAGCATAACATAGTTATTTCCAATTCATGCTTGTGCGGGTATAAAGAGAGGTGGTGTGTCCCATTCCAAGAGACAAACACAGCCCAGTTCCATCACCGTTACCATGGATAGAGCATCCGTCCGTCCGAACAGCAATCGCCACGGCCCAAGAGTTTAACAATATTGGAGAGGAAAGCGACACCATGAGCAGCGACGATGCCGCGAGCAGTGATGATAATGACACCATTTACGATAAGACAATGTCATATCGGCCCCGCCGTCGACGTGGTGAAAGCAAGGACGGGTATGAGATGCGGGGGCAGTATTACAAGGAGGAAGTGCAAACGATGATATCGTATGAGAAGGATCAGATCGGAAAGGCCATTGGGTTTGAGTTTGATGGCGCAGAGTTACCGCCGCCTGGGGGGGAAGAAGACGCCGGTGATACGCCGATTAAGTAGGCGGCCCATTCAACGTGCCAAAAGTGTTCAACGAGCGCAGACGATAAAGGGTCGGGTTGCGTTTGGGCAGCCAAATTACACGGATCCACAGAAGGTTGAGGCGATGATGATGTACGAGCGAGGGGAAGTGTTAGATGCGCCGGATCGGTGTGATCGGTGTAGGAATGAGTCAGGTGTTTCGCCGGAGTGTGTAGTGATGCCAGAGGTTGATGGGGTGGCAATCGGGGACGGGGCATGCAGTAATTGTTGGTACCAGCGCAATGGAGCCGGGTGCAATGCACGTGGACGGTCCAGACGTCCCAAGAGGAGTCGTGGGAGGCAGCGTAACGAGAGAGGAAGGGATGAAAGGGTCTCGATGGTGACGATGGGACAAGATCCATTAGAGGCGAGACAAAGATTGTGAAATGCTATGCAGGAGTTGTTCCAATTTTGAGAGACCGTCGTTACAATGGGGGCTCAGGATGAGCATCTCAGGTGGCAAGAAGCCCACAAGGAAGTAGAAAAGATATGGTTTCGATTAGGCGATATTGTAGAGAAGCTAGGTGAACAGGTTGAAGTTGAGTGGATTTAGGTAGACAGGTTGAATAAAGAGTATTCCGGAGGAGACGGTTTTATGGAATTAGAAGAACAAGTTAGGTTTAAAAGGATTTTTGGTTATTTTAATGAAAATAATGAATGCAAATGGTTGATATAATAGGAGATCCAATTCACCATGGAGCAAGTGCGGGGGATGGTGCATGGTTTGGTTGTCGAGACGCATTGGGGGTTGATTGAGGATTTATTGATATTGTAGTTGGATTCGTACGGAGAAGTCAAAGGAAGCCATTGAGTAATACCACGCGATGCTGATGGTGAATTGTACATTATCTAGCGGGCTACGAACGGCGAACTTGACTAAGAGGGTTAAGAACCAGCCCATAGTGCGGTTATAGAATGAGGATAGCTTGGACCGGTATTTCTTATCTTCGGCATCTGCGGGTGGCTGGGATTGAGATCCATGCCGGGGCAGTGAGGAAGGACAGTTACACTAGCAAGGCTCTATGTTTTGCTTAACAGATTCCAAGAGCGGGTCAGGGGAATGACCGGTATTGATTCAATATTATTTTCCTCTCTGTATAGAAACTAGCTCCTATAATAAGGGGGCGGCTAGCTGTGAACCTATAGGTCTAGAAGCTATTGCGAAGAAGGGCTGATGGCAAATGTCAGAGAAAACCTGGTTAGGGTAGTTCAGGACAAGGCACTTACAGATACTCAGATGCTGGATGATGAAAGTCAGGTGGAGAGGAAGGCATAGGTGACGATGACGGCTGTTCCGGATAGCAATTGTCTAATTCTGCATATTCTTCCTCCTCTTCATCTCCCTCCTCGTGAGCATCTGCCGCCCACTGTGCCCACAGCGTCAAGCCAAACAAGGCTACATTAGCTGTCATAACTTCGGTACCGTCTCTTCCTATATTCTCCGTCCATTCGACTGGGAAAGGGTCAGACAGCTTCAGCCAACCATTATAGCCCGGAACGCGATATATAGCAATACATTCGACTTCAGTAATAGCGATCGCGTATCTGCATCCCCGCTTGCGCATATAATAATTAATTTGAGCCAAAACTTGCCGAAGTCCATACGGTCTTCTAGAGACAAGGACTTCCAACGATTATAAGACCACTTGGCGTAAAGTTTGATATCGCCAACGGCAATTGGGCAAATTTGACTCTGATCGGCGTAGAGATGGAAAGTGAGGTCTGGTTTCCCAGCCCCATATTGGAGGCCCGGAGAGATGACTTGCCGCTCTGAGACTTTGTCAAAGGTATCGAGCAGATGCGGTGTTTGATTTAGGTGTGTATTGACAGATTGTAAGGCGATATTGACTCTTGTGAATCTAGTCATGTGAAGGAGGATTTCCAATTGAAGCTCTGAGTGGATGTTGAGGTAGTTATCTGGTACTATTTCTAGCAGGGAGGGCCTTGAGATTCTTAAGTCAAAGAGTTGACCAAATCGGACCCTAAGTGTTTCCAAAGAGAATAGATCCCAAGATTCCACACGACGGATATCGGTGTAGTCCCACTCGTGTGATCTGCTAGTCGTATTGCCCCCATTAATGTGGTCGGTAAGGTGACGAATGAGAGGTTTGTGCGGAAGGTTTAGAAAATCGAATATACTTAAGTCTGCCATGTGAGTTGTTTCGAGGTAATATATACAGTACTGTCTATCGATTAAGCTTAGGGATAAATCGAAGGGGATAACTTTGCCCGCATGTGACGATGAATCGGAGCTAGATCAGAATCAGTTAAGCGGCAAAAAGGCAAGACCGAGGTTTTGCCGCGAACGTCCGAATGGCAACTCTTCTCCCCGACCTTTGACTCGACTTCGACTCGACTTCATCAACACTGAGCAACCAGCATGGGTTCGGATGCAGTATCCGGAGCTGTAGACATTGCAGCAAAGGCAGGTAGGAAGAGACGACGCGTTGAAAACGAAGGGGACGAGAGTATTACCTCCGCGCCTCGAGCCAAACGTCAACGCGCCAACCCACGTATCCTTCAACCCTGCGACAGCAACGTCCAACTCCTGGATCAATTAACTGGATCCAAAGCAACACCTCTCGCTTTCCTTGGCTGCTCAGATGTGCCGCGCGAATTCGAGTATTCGGAGTCGGAAATCAAGATTCTCAAAGTTATTGGATCCGGAGACCATTCGGTAGTGTACCGCATTGCTGCTGGAGGAAGGACTTTCGCACTCAAAGTAGTAAGTATTCGCACGTTACATAAGATAAATCGCATGTCTAACCCTTTATAACTAGCACAAATACAAGAACGAAGCCATATCAGAACCCGGTATACCTAAACCGAACATTTTCTTCGAGAGCGAACACGACGCGTATACTCGACTTTCCTCCCCGAGCGAGTCCCCACTTGCGCCAACACCGAAGTACTATGGATACATGAGGTTTACCAAACCTCCCCAGGTAAATGGGCCTGGGAGCATACCTCGAAAGCTCTTCAAGTCGACAACGTACCGACCCGCAGTATATTCTGATTTTCTCATGGATCGAGGGCACAACGAATCAATACAAAATGATACTTGGAGGCATTATTTCTTGAATAAATCTGGAAACTGCATTCTTCAGGGTCTTGTTCTCGACGAGATTGTGGCCCGGCATATCTGTGACAATGATGCGTCAAACCCCAACATCGCTCGATCTGGTCGAGAAGGTCTTGAAGCTCTTCACGATCGGGGCGTCTTACACGGCGATGTGAAGAATCGACTCAATGCTATGTTCTCAGCCTTGGAAAACCGTGTTATTTGGATGGATTTCAGCAAGGGTGAAATCGAGACAAAAATTGGCACTACCAGATTTACGAGGAAAGCATCTCAAGAAATCCGTGACTGGAACCGCTACTTCGGGGCTGGCACTGGAAGATCATGAGTACAAGAGCGTTGCGATTAGTGGTTTGGCCGTTGTGGGGTTGCGGTGGAAGAACACAGCATACGGTTTTGTAGGGAGATAGTCAGAAGAAGGAGCACCGGCAGTGGACGGGCCCAAAGCGGAAGCAGCAGAAGTCCCGGGCGAGCGATGACGTTTCCAGAGGGCGGGAGAGGGACGATCAAAGAGGGGACGGTGAGGACGAGGAGCAGAGGGGTCAGAAGAGGTTGTTGGCCTAACGGCAGTCCCGTTCGTGGACGTCCGAACGAGCCCGGAAGATTTTAAAGGAGTCCGCCAAGAGATGGACGGGGGTTGATGGGTTGAATATTAGCAGTTACCGCCAGATTGCCATTGCCATATCCCGGAGGTATTGCCGAGAAGACCGATTTGAGGAAGAGAAGAGCAAGTTAGAGGAGAGTGAGGATTGGGACGAGGATAATGCCGATGGGGACGACCCGTGGGATTTGCAAGCCGGTCACGGGACCCACGTTACAGGCATGATTTACGCCAGGGAGTTGATAGAAGGTGACAATTCTATCATCAGCCGGCGTGAGAAGTTCCGGCGGGTCAGCCACGTGTGGCATTGTTTTTTGGGGTTTCCGTCAGCACACTAGGGCGTTGGGATGAGCGGGAGAACTAAGAGGAAGCGGCAGGTGTATAAGGAAGAGATGTAGGACGCGCAGTTGGCCCGGTAGAAGCGATTACGAGGAGTGGATATCTATGCCGAGTTGGAGAAGATGTTAGGGAGTGAGGCCCGGATCCGTGGATTATAGGAGCCCGTATTGTAAGCTATTATAAAGCACTAGAGCCCTATTATAGCGGTTATAGGAACAGGGGTTAGGAAGACGTTGTTCTAGTTGCTAGATAAGAGTATGAGTTCCGGGACGACGGTAGTTATCAGCCTATTAGTTTTATTATAGGACTATATAGTAGAGAGATGTTAGTAAGCCGGCATTTCGTACGTCAAGTGGGATCCCCGATAGTACTATTCCCCTAGCTAGATTATCATCGTCACGCCGGAGTCAGTAGTCAGTAAGACGTTTAGGACGTTTTTAGACCGGTTATAAGGATTATATTTGTTAGAGCGGTTTGTTTTTAATAAGTGTTATACGCTATTAGACAGTACGGCTAAGTTCCGGCCTAAGATAAGGCAGTTAGGCGAGTTAATAGAAAGAGGGGTATAGATAGTTTATTTAATAGTAACGTTACTATTATATATCGAGCTAGAGTTTATAAATATTATAAGGATTAGTATTAACGACGTCTATATATTCCGATCGCTAACTAGCCGACCTAATATTACGTATTCCGTAGTTAAGTACGAGGAGGACGAGTTTAGGAGAGGGGATATTAGCGCCTACCTCTAGCAGTTCGACTTATTACGGCGCACTATGTGTTTGCCCTATACTAATCTCCCCCTGACCAGGGGGGGGAGCACGGACCAGTACACCGCAATAAGCGAACCGCAATATGTGTTTCCTCCTACGGCTTCCTCGAGGCAGATAGAGGGCAGTGAAAGCGTACCAGGGTTCGATTCGTCTCCAAACCATAAACGAAAGCTTTCTCTATAATCCCGAGTGGCAGGTGCTGCTCTACACCCAGTGCGGGTTTTGTTTACGGCCCGGACGCAGCGTCTGGCTTCGACACCTCAGGCAGAAGCCGCACTGCCTGCGAGGTGCACCGCTGAAGGCTCTCGTCGAGCTCTTTACAAGCTACGACCTGCTGGCCCCGGAGCAGGTGGCCGTGCCGATCCAGGTAGTGGCTGGTCTGCGGCTCCTAGACGGCTTATAATGCCTGACGTGCCTAGCAGGCCTCATACAGAGCCTCCAGACCATCTACCTGCACGTGTCGAAGGTGTACTAGCAAAAGCCAGCATTATATAAGACGAGCCCCCTCTAGCGAACATATAAGCTATAGACCTTCTTCGCTAAGACTCGCCTCGTCCGGTATTTTGTTGTCGACGGAGCCGTAGGAGCTCTAGATACTGGTATAGGGAGCCTGGATTTAGGAGAGGCAGACTTCTTCAAACAGCTTAGCGAGGACGTAGCGGTTATAGAGGAGGATGCCAAAGCAGAAGCTAACGTCGTTTATAGCTTCGACAGTCACAAATCTGCCGTAGTGCTATAGCTTAGACGGACAGGTATCGAGGAGTATACGCGGGGCTTGAAGAAGGACGAGATATATGCCTCCTTTATAGTACCGAAGGCTGCCGAGAGTGAGCCTGAGCTGGTCCTGATGCTTGAGGTGATAGAAGAGATCTTGGTAGAGGCGTATAGCTAGTGCTTCGATGGCCCCGACTGTATGATGACTTGGCCACGGTAGCTGGCCTTAAGCCGCTTCTATACTACCGCTGGCCTAGGGCAGAAGACGCGCGCGTTCGACCCGAAGAAGGAGCCTAATACGCTTAAGACTAACTTTAGCTACTAGAAGTAATTCTTGACCTATACCTACCGGGTGGCCTACTAGGGTAACCACTTTACTACGGCCGACGACGACCAGCGGACCCCTAAGAGCTATATCCGGTTGACGGAGGCCTAGGGAAAGGCGTAGGAAGCAGCCGTCTAAAGTGCTGTCGAGTAAGACCGGCCTACGCTAAGAAATACTATATCGGACCTCTTAATAGCGCTGATCTACTACTAATTCGGAGGCAATCGGTATAGCTCTCTACTACTTAGCTTCTACGCTATACTTAGCGTCAAGCCGTATACTAGGACTTAGAAGGAGCCGGGCAACTATAATAGTTGCTTGTCTGGCGTGATCTAGGCTATATAGCTAATCATTTTCTACGCTAGCGCTTGTCTAGAGAAGGTAGAGCGAGGTAAGACGCTCGAGCGTATTAAGTAGTATTACGGGCAGTTCTTAAAGTAGGATACCGAGACTCTTATAGGCGAGTCCTCGGCTAGCGCTTACTGCTGTTTATAGTCTCGAAGGAGGTCGTTAGGCCGTACTAAGTATAGTAGGATATAGACGAGAAGGTCCTGACCTACCGAGACGTTGATTTATATATAGATCACGTACCGCGGCTCTTACTCTCCGACTTCTAGTAGGCCTAGTACCTACTCTACGACGAGCTAATACTCGGGGCCTAGAACCTCCCGCGGATACGTGCTTAGGCTTTAAAGGACAACTTAGACGCCGATGCCTTTAGCTAGTTCTTTAGCTAGTACCGGGAGAACGTTGAGCTAGTAAAGCCGCTAGCGAGGTCTTTGCTAACCGTTATCTAAGACTCGAAGCCGTTACGAGACTTATTCCTAGATGCCACCGCGGATAGCGCTAAGGTCTAGCGGGAGAAGGCGATTAAACGGTATAAGGCCGTGGCTAACGAGTTCCTAAAAAGGCTCTTAGTCTTGATCTATATAGGTTCTAGCTAGCCTTTACGCGAGAATAAACTATTCTCCGTCACCTAGCGTAATACCTAGCGGCGGCGGAACGTCTACCTTAAGCACGGGCTAGTGATACTATATACGACGTACTATAAAGGTCAGTAGCAGACAGGCAAGTTTAAGGATAATATCCGGTTCTTGCCTATACCCGTTAGAGAGCTCTTACTAGACTATCTAGTAGTTGTCATCCCGCTCCTCTAGGTCTTCCTCCGCTAGTCTGCTCTATATGCTATCATCTCTCCGTACTTGTAGTGGCAAGACGGCAAGGTCTAGGCTGACAACCGGCTCACGCGGTATATAGAGCAGGCGTATAGTCGGGCTAGTGTCCCCCGGCTATATATTGCCAACTAGCGGCAGATGATAGTTAATATCGTCAAAACTAAGTTTATAGCTGACGTTAGGTACTTTAAGGTTAACGACGGCGCTAACGACGAGGATGCCGAAGAGATTAAGGCTGACATTCGGGTTATGACTAAGTAGCGAAACTATAGTACGCGGACTATTAACCGGGCATATATAAACCAACATAATACTAACTTTAGGAACGTGTGGGATGGCCTTATCCGCCGGAATCTGCGTGCTTCAACTCTATAGAAGGATTTGTAGGGGCTTGACCAGTTGCTTAGACCTACTAGGAAGAGGAAGCGGGACGGTAAAGACATTAGCGGTCCGCAAATGCTTAAGAAGATCGCTATAGGGGTCTACCGGCCACGGAAGAAGTGGTTAGCTACGGCTCTACTAAAGAGCGTAAGAAAGCTATACCTAGATGACATGCTAAAGTAGAAGTCGGCAGCCTAGGAGCGGGCTATGACTACTATTATGTTATAGACTAAGCAGGTGGTAGTTATTATGGCTATTAGCGAAGGGAAGAGTCTGCTGTTTATACTTCCCTATATCCTCCCTGATACTAGGGTAACGATCTTAGTCTTGCCACTCGTGTCTCTACGGGGGGACCTCCTCCGCCGAGTCCGAGAGGTAGGGATCGATCACTTGGTGTGGTCGCCTAGCGAGTAGCGAGATATGCCCTTAGTGTTTGTTATAGTTAAAATAGTATATATAGAACAGTTTCGGACTTACGCCTACAAGCTCGCGGCTACGCAAGACCTCGGCCGTATTGTGTTTGACGAGGCCTACTTGACTATCATAGCGTCCGACTATCGCTAGGCTATAGTTGACCTCGCCCTGATCCGTAACGTTCGTACGTAGTTTGTTTACTTAATAGCTACTCTACCTCCGATAATATAAGCTACGTTTAAAGAGCAAAACAACTTGGTAAACCCTAAGGTGATCCGAGTATCGACGAACCGGCGAAATCTGTTTTATATAGTATAGCGGGCCACTAGGCGAGGGAGTCTGCTCGAAGAGGGCGCGCGAAGGGCAACGGACGCGTAGGAGAATAGCTAGCTCTTAAATCGGGTTCGAGATAAGATTATCTTATATGTTCGGACAAAGGAAGATATTACTACGCTAGCCGAGCTACTCTACTACTCCTAGTATATAGCTGATATAGGCACGGCTAAGCAGAAGGGGGAGCTACTAAGAATAGAAGAGTAGAAGTTAGGTTAGGGTTCCCTCGTTGTTTAAGCGTATAGGCCACGGGGTGGTCCGTGCCTCTCCTCCTCGCCGACCTCCGACCGCTTCTTGATTATATAAGCGAACACGAAAAGATTATCGACTTAAGATAAGAAGCGCCTATCTAAGCTAATAAAATAAAGTTAAGTCAAATATATTTGATTTCTTATATAACTGTTTAGCGTAGAATTGCCGAGCGAGCCAACTTTATTTAGTCAACTTTATTTATTAGGGTTACGTCTAAATAAGCTCGGATACGGCTTAAATTCGAGTATGAGTTGGCCCGGGCATATACGACACTCACCCCGTCAAATATATTACCTAGAGCCCGTCGTAGAGTCATTTATTAAGGGTTAGATTTAGTAGATTGATTTTTGATAGGGGAGAGCAGGTATATAGGCCAGGTAAGCAAAATCCCTAGGTTTGAGTATAAGTAGGTATAAAATCATAAAAGTATAAAAATCGGAAATTATAGCTAGCTATTATACGTATAGGTTTAGAGTATAGATTTAGACGCGTAGGACAACGCGTAGAAAAGGTAAGTAGAGTTAGAATAGATAGAAATATATGTTTAATTTATTTGATTAATATTTATTATTATAGAACCGTTTATATACTTGTTAGAATATAGGGTAATAGTGTATATTAAATATAAGTATGTCGTGTTACCTAGTAACGCCGACACCTATTTAAAGGACGAAAACACGTATAATATGCCTAAAGAGAGTAGAGGATTATTAGTCTAGGAGATCTAGAAAATTTAAGGTTTGATAATAAGTAGAGTAGATTTAAATAGGTTGGTTTTCCCCTTGGCAGGCAACCCCCCTATTCTAGTATTATAGGAGCCTAAGATAGATAGTAGGAAGTGTCAATTGCCTAACGAAGCCGGAAGGCCATGTTAATATATCAGTTACTACCGATAGATGATCTAAGAGTATTGCCGTTAAGTATATTAGTAGGAGAACCCGTAGAAGAAAGGCCGGCTAGAGATAGGGAGAGAAGTATAAGTGCCGTGGCGGACCGGCGTCTATTACTAGTATTTTTTTGTCCGTAGACTAGGAGCCTAGTATTTTAAGGTATAGGCCGTAGAGACTAGTCTAGTCATATCGTCCGGAGACGTTGATTTGGATGCCGTAAAGACAGTGTTAAAGCAAGCTATATAGTAAGCAGAAGAGGACATACGGCGTTAGATTACCGAACCGGAAGCAGCCCGGGAGCCAAATCTATAGTTACGTCGAGTAGGGTAGGTTAAGTATTTAGAAGGGTTTGACCGGACGGAATTATAGGCATTGGTTATACCCGTGAAGGACGACGAGCTAGAGTTAGAAGTGTTATGCCGGGTATTTGATTGGTTAATTCAAGACGTATAATACTATTATATTCGACCGGTGGTTAGGTTAGAGGTATTGTTTAAGGCGAACCGGAAAGAGGTAGACAAAGACGTCCGGATGCCGTTTGATAGTTAGATAGATATTATAACCGTTATACGGTATACGGAGGTTTATAAATAGTTATTACGTTATATATTCCGGTCTAAAGACATCGAGCCCGAGAAGCGGCCGGCGTACGAGTTGACAGAACGATAGTAGATATATATAGAAGACGTGTAGACAAGTATTAAGGAATTTGTATGATAGAAAGAGGAGTAGGGAGGGGCTTTAGGAAGCGGGGTAGAAGATAAGGAGGGAGAATCAGACGAAGAGATTAAATAGATAGGCCGGATTTAAAGGCAGATTTTACGGTTATAGATAGTATTATTAAACTAGCCGTTATAAGACGACGAGTATAAGAGCGTGTTGATTAGTAGACTGGCCGTTTTAGGGATACGGGAGGACGACGGGTGGTTAGATACCGAGGATTATACGCCTAAATATTCGGCCGTAATCAAGTTGGCCCGGTTAATAGTAGTCTAAGAGGCGTATAAGCGGCGTCGAGAAGCTATTGAGTAGTATAAGAACCGTGGTTTAAGTGCGAAGCAAGCTAGGGAGAAAGTATCAAGCTATTACGTTTTAATACGAGGCTTGGTCAGCGCGTTTATGACTATAGCCTACGATAGTAAAGATCCTAAGCCTATATAGTGGTTATATCGTAGTCGGTCGTACGGCTTTAAGATCCGGTATACTACCACGGCCGAAGGGAAGATCTAGTAGATTAGGGATGACGTTTTATATACTAATATACGGTTTGGTATAAGCTAGTTCCGGGGGATGATTTATAGGTTGGTTAGGGAGGCACGAGAGGAGTTATTTAAGAAGTTGATAGTAGTAAGGATAAGTATAGACCGAGAAGTAGATATAAAGCAGGTGCTACCGATCTACTAGGACAGAATAGTAGATCAGCCGTCCGAAACTAGAGTTAGGTGGTCGTTTTTAGACGATAAGCGGAACTAGTTTATAGTATACAAGTAGTAGTGGTTATACGAGAGGATATATAAGGAGGAGGGGTTAAGAAAACAGTTTATAGGTACGGTAGGGAAGTTAAAGAGGGAAGCCGTAGCCGTATTTTAGCGTCACGTAGAGCGGTTCTAGGAGTTATTATAGGGTTTAATATATTTATATAGTAGGTAGCTAGCTAGAGCACCGGAGTTATTAGGAATACGGTAGAAGAATATAGCGTACGGTAGCGTCCGGAATATTTTTATTAAGGAGGGCTTAGTTGCGTTTATAGCTACGTACTATAAAGGGTATCGGAGTAGCGGAAGTATTAAGATCGTATACCGGTATTTGCTACGAGAGGTAGGGGAGTTGTTAGTATATTATTTATAGTTGGTTTTACTGTTTTAGGAGAAGCTATAGTTCTAGATAATAGGGAAGCCGAGTAGTAGTCCGTTTTTATAGGGAGATAGACAGAAGAAGGAGTATCGGTAGTAGACGGGACCGAAGCGGAAGTAGTCTACGCCCGTAGAGAGGGATAATGTTTTAGAAGAGAGG
>JAAMPI010001007.1:0-21295 GCA_013054445.1 Cudoniella acicularis
ATATTAAGGTAGTCAAGCGAGGGTGTGCGAGGCATCATAAGGCATTCTTCCTCCTTTAATAAGCGAGAATCTACCCCACGATACACTTAGTTACCCTATAGAAACAGACCCTTTAAAGTAATAGCCTTAAACCCTACTACAACCTATTCTTAATAATTTAAAGAATATAATAATATAGGTGTTTTTAAATTTATAAATTTACGTTAATTAGTTATGTTATAATTAGTACTTATATATAGTTAAAAATATTCCTAAGTAATTTTCTTAGCGAAATAAAGCGGCGTTATTAAATTTATATGCGTCTTTGCTGGTGCTTTGTTGCCTGTCGCCATAATAATCGTACCCCTAACATCGTGCGTCTTCGCACGCTGCGGCTGTTTCTCATATTACGGCTTGATTATCTTTCTTCTTCTATATAACCCTAACCCTGTCTCTAACCCGAATTCTTCTGTGAAAGAATAGGTAACTGAGGATAAAGGCCACAAGTGTAGCAATAGACTTAGTAGTTAGTGAAGAATAGGCAATATAGTGGCGAAAGGTCTCCGAAGCAATGGCGACCAAATAGTGACTTAGAATTCAAACTTCAGCCTGGCCATCTTCAAGGATATGGCCGTGCGTGCTCTCTTATATACACAACTGCCATGCCATGCTGTGACCTTCGCCGGCCGGCCAGAATACCTCCGGCCTGCAGGCTGCTTCTTCCAATAGATATCGCATTCTCCGTGCCCAACCAGGCGCTGCAGCCACGGCTGCCACCGGTTGGGGACCCTATGCTGCGTGATCCTTCACATTACAGGTACAAAACATTACTAACCCTAAGAGACATAGCCGGGTCCTTTGTCTGTTCCTTTGTCTATTCTACAGTGAACGTAATTATCAGGTATCAAGTCAAAATCAGCGTTGGCAGTAAGAAGTCTCTAAGAAACGCGGCCCACTCTCACAAGATACATAAACGGCGAGATCAAGGCAAGAGCTATCAGTTAAAGATGCCTGGACTATATCAATTCTAAAGGCACCTATGGCTAAACTCTGTCCAGTGTGTGACATTCATCAAGCCGAACTGATTGAAACTTTCTCGCTCTCCAAATATTCCATGCTCAGTGGGTAATCCAGATAGCCCACCGTTGAGTTGCTGACATAGAAGGTCTTACGGTCGTACGCATTAAGCTCTAGGCCCTCCTTGATCCTATATACCAGATCCGGGTTTGCAATGAAGTATCTCCCAAACATGACCACAATATCCCTGCCCGGATGCTCTTCATCGACAAGCTTCCGTGCATCCGCTGGCTTATACCCTCCGGCAACAAGGATGGGTCCCCTCCAGAGCCTGTATGCAAAGTCTAGCTGGTCGTTGCCTTCGAAATCCTCGCCACCGGACATCCGCGATTCGATCAAGTGAAGGTACGCGAGATTTAACTGGCTGGCTTTGTTGATGATGTCCGTAAATTGCGGGATTGGATCCTCCATCCTCATGCCCTGGAACGGACTCCAGGGGCTTAGACGGAGCCCCACAGCCTCTGGGCCAACTGCATCGGCCATAGCCTTCATAACGTCGTTGAGAAAGCGAGACCTGTTTTCCACACTACCACCATACTCGTCGTCACGCTTATTACTAACGTCTTGAATAAATTGATCGATGAGGTAGCCGTTTGCGCCGTGGCACTCGACACCGTCAAACCCTGCGCTAATTGCATTCTCTGAGGCTTTCGCGAAGTCTCGAACCGTTTGCTTGATCTCTTGGATAGTCATAGCTCGTGGTAACGGGGAGTCTTCGTCGATCGGAAGGGCGCTAGGTGCTATGATGTTGATTCCCTCTCTCTTAGCCACCTCGGCATCGGCGGCACGGCCCATTGCAAACAGCTGACAGAATATGAAGCAGCCTTTGTTGTGGACTTCGTCGGTGATCGCTCTCCACGCGGTGACTTGGTCTTGGCTCCAAATCCCTGGCGTGTTAACGAAGCCGCCGCAGGCTGATGGCGATACTAAGGTGCCCTCTGTAATGATCAAGGTGCCAGGAACAGAGGCCCGTTGGCCGTAATATTCCTTCATCAAAGGCGTCGGCACGCGGCCGTTAGTCGCTCGGAAGCGAGTGAGTGAAGGCATCCCCACCCGGTGCTTCACTTCCACATTGCCTATTTTCAAAGGCTTGAAAAGGCGCGATTCAGCCATAATCAAAGATTTATGGACGTTCGTCTGGGTTATAGTAAGATCTTTCGCCTTTTGTATTAGGGAAGTTTTGTCTGCCGGTTGTTTGGGTATCTAGGAGACGAACATCTCAACTACTTGGACTGTGAGGTTTTATACTATTTGGCCTCGCAACTCAATGAAAACACACCGTGGTCAAACCAATGTGATGCCTAGAAGGATTTATCTATTTTAGACCGCTTCGAAACTATGAATGCTTAGTTTTACCAATCAAGGAGCTGAGATACTTCCAATCAAGGAGCGCAGATACTGTTAGTTAGGGCAAAGAGATTTTTCCGAATAAGGAAAGTGGGTATTTCCATTTATGGAAATGACCTGCGTCCGAAAAGGGGTTCAGGCCATGTTGAATTACTCCGATTGGTGTGTGCAAGATCCACATTTACTGGACGCGATGCAAGTTTTGTTACGCGAGATGTGGACTGCAGCACCTGGCAAGTAATCTCCTCTGAATCATCCGGTACATAATATCGGCAACGAACAAAGTCGTTCCGATTCTGAAATGCTTTCACTAGCGACCGAAAAGGCCGCTGGCCCTAGCCATCATGTCAGAAACTCCCCACATAACTATAACCCTAGGAATACAAATAATGAACCAGTTTAGATCGAGATTTCTTCCCAGAGCACTTTGACATGCGACATGAACGCGTTATCTGACCAAATAAATTGTTTTAAGATTTCAAGCAGTTCCGGCCATGACCTGTACAAGCCTCCGAACCTGGAAGTGTCGTTCCAGCGCAGGAGTAAGACATAGTCAGAGCGTATAACTCCTGTTGGGGCAAACGCCCCGCCGATATACAGGAGCCAGAGTAGCAAATCAGGGTGATCATCCCATATTGGGTCATCGTTTACTTGTTGTAGTTTGCGGAGTAATTGTAAGGAAACGTGAGACTATGAAGTCCAAAGTCAGCACATTTCTAGGTTAGACTAGGGAATTGGTTTAGCATCGCTTCGAGTACATTTGGAACAAGGTTTTCTCGATGAGAGCAAGACAAGCAACTGATAAAGAGCGCAATCCATATGGCTGACGTACAGGAATCACTAAAGCGCACCAAACCTTGCAGCATAGCATACTCGAGCATAGATATGCCGCAAGATAACAACACTCCAAGACACAAGAAAGATTCTCTAAGCCCACTAGCCGGGACTGGATAGATGCTTGGTGATTATTGATATGTGCCATCGATAGTATATCCCAGCTTGCGGAACGGGTAAAGTCTCGAATGCACTGTAATGCATGTATATCTTCGAGCACTTCAATAAACTCTTTGCTTAGTAAGTGGAACCGCGCCTGGAATCCTGGTGGCAGCCGAAAAAAGCTTGGGGAGAATGGATCTCTTCTCCATTGAAGCTCGGCGAAAGTCGTGTGATCAACCACCCGGCTAGATCCTGTCATAATTGAGGAATTCAAGTCTTGCCTATTGGCCAATGTAAGAGTGAGTCAGTCACCCAAACTATTGCCTTATAGCTTACCAAAATATGGCCCGTTTGATTCCGCCGGTGAGATATATTCCTTCTGACCGACAGATATCAAGCAGCTGGTGTATTGCCCTCATGTGAAGTTGAACTTGAAATTGCATCCCAAGGCGAGCCTAGATCATCAAAATATCAGTCTTTCGCAGCTCTAAGCTTGAGACACTTGGAAAATATAAAGGGAAAGGCTAGCAGACCTCCACACCAGCTAGCAGCAAAATGGCCCCAATGGTCGATACCGAAGTAGCCCTGTCCAGGGAACTCATCCTTTCACGAATATAACTCATTGCCTGACTCTGGTACCCGAGACACTCTCGATCGATGCTTCCCTCAGTCGCCGTAATTGCAAATGTGAGCATGACGGCATTCAGAAGAGCAGGATCATCTAACCCAGTTTGGAAAACTGAGCGAAAGCTTTGAAAAGAAAGCTCGTCCGCAACACTAAAGACTGGCTCAGCAGCCTGCCTAGCTTTGTCTAAACCGTTTAGTATAAGTGTGTTCGAGGCAGTTTTCAGCGACTGGGCGGAGCTTACAGTTACTAAGCAGCGCCTGCAACCTCGATGAATCTACAGCAAGCACCTTGAACGGATCAAGCATGCCCGCAGACAGGGAGAAGGTCGGCGCGACAAGAGTTTGGGTACGTGTTATTTTGCTCCCTAATCTCCTAGGGTAATCTTTCGAAGTCGATACACGGAAATTGCCCCTTGACTCTTGCTGCAGCTTTCGTTTGTTCTCGAGTGCTTGCTTCACAGCATGCGATCGGGCTCGGCGCCTCACTTTCTGGTCCTTCGCGTCATCTGGATTGCGGATTGAGATGAACTGAAATTTCCCATCTGAGAAGAGTTAGCAGCTAGACAACGAGAGATTGCCTGAATATGCTTCGGCCTACCTGCAACGGGTTCATTGTCGACTTCTGCGGAGGGATGACTTATTGACACCATTGCACAGGGCCACTAATGCGAAATTGGCAGTTAGATTATGAAGGTATGAAGTGGGTTATTTTCTTGAAAATGCGTAGCTTTACCTACGTAAGCATGCTATGGCGTGGTCTAGGTAACAAAATAGCGCGTTTCTACGCCGATTTCTGCTCACTGTGGGTCTTCTGCACAGTAGCAGCTTACAAATCAGAATTATCTGTAATAACGCCCCTGCGCAGTGTACAGCACTGTAAAGTCTGTGGTCTCATGTCTCGATCACGGAAGCCTTAGTTTCAAATTTCTTGGGGCGCATACAGTACGGTACAGGTCTCGCAAAAGTGCCCTCATTTCACCATACACTGTGTTCGAATGCCGCTTATCGTTGGCGAAATAAGCGAGAGCCAGATCGTGGAAATTGCAATGTGTTGCTTCACTCTGGAACCGTATTCTTCAGTCCACCCGCACGTCAGCTATATGGTATCTCGAGCTTACAATGTTCCTTACGGTCCTCGTTGGCGAGGAAGAGGAGCTGAAGTATCGCTTCAGCGACCGCTCTCTTGAATCCGTCGCCGCCGCCCCCGTCATCACGCTCTAGAGCTACATCTAGTCCTGTGCTTTCCTCCTGGACTGCACGTCACACAGCTATTTCTCCCCGTATGGCTGCAAGTCGGCGCCGCTGCGGAACGCCCGGCTCGACAACATCATCAACCTGCAGAAGCTGCTCGAGGACGGGCGCTACAACGTCTACCGCATCCGACACCAGCCGCAGCGAAAATCTCTCCGCGTAGTGCGGCTCTGGATGGCGCTCTGGGTCTTGTTCACGTGGCTCTGCTTTGGTGGAACCTTAGCGATGCTGTTATACCACGGGAATGTTGATACTTTCCAATCCTCAAGCTCACGTGATCAATGCCGCCTTTGCTCAGGCTTGCTCAGGCTCGGCTCAGCTTCAGCTCACGTCTGCTAGAAATCAAGTTTTAACGAGGGGCCCGAAAAGGCCTCTCTTCCAGCCAGGGATCCCAATATGTTACCACTACACCATGCCGACAGATACGGAGACCATAATCCAGGAGGATACTTTCGTCTCCCTGTTCTAAAAATGGCCATCTCCTCTTGCCTTCGCAACTTTCCTCTCTATATTCTCTACCGTCTTCTCTTCTCCCATCTTCTCACCTATCTTCTCACCTACCCCTGTGATCCCTCTCCTAGCGAGCAAGAACTTTCTTCTTGTTTCTATCGTAATTAGGATCTAAAGCTAAGGAAGGAAGTGAGATGTAAGAAAAACTCTGCTAATATATACGGGCGTGGTCGTGTGAATGCAGCAAGCGAGTCAACGTAATTCGTTGTTTCAAACCCCACATCAATCTGCTATGCAGTTAGGTCACGTGACGCTGCTTCCACTGTTACATTGACCAGGATAGATCTAAATCGGCTCTGGCAAGGACCTCCGTAAGTTTAATAAGGGAATTGGAAAGGGTACTATAACGAAATTTGGTTAGGTTTGAAGAGGTGGCTATGTTCTAGATAGTAGGCATCTATAATTTATATATATATATGGACGCGGAAACAATACCTAATTCTTAAGGTGTTAGAAAAGGATACCCTACGTAGGCTCCGGCTAACTTAACGGCATGCTTAGGGACTTAGGGCGCAGCTTAGGTTATAGTAGCGACTGTCTATATCTAAAGACGGAAACAGAAAACACTTATATCTAAGCGATAAAGTCGTAGATGAGAAGAGGGACAACTAGTTACTCTACTACTTATTAGGCGGCCTGCCCTACCTCACCGATTACTAAGCGAGGAAGCCTGCGAACATTTCATAATGAAGAACAAAGCTAGCAAAGTTGTTTCTATAGAATGCCAAGCTGGCACTCTGAAACAGCCAGAACGCCTATGAGTTTTATATACACGACCAAGCACTTGAAACGAGCCTCTTGAACACCGATCTTTGCTGAGGTTGAGCCTTCTCCCGCGCTTTCTCCCGCGCCTTCCAGCGTTCCCGCATCAGCTTGTGCCAAGCTTCCCACTCGTCGAAGGTAAGCGGTCCATCAAGAGCAACCTCAAGCAACAATCTCTTCTCCTCGGCCACTCCTCTCCTGCCTTCTCTAGTTTCCTTGGCCCGACGACTAAGCTCTGCATTCATCTCGGTGCTGAAATCCGGACATGTTACCCTCACAAAGCCGTCGGCGGCATCAACCTCACGTAACGAAACTTCGCACACAAGGCGGATGGAATTCTGCATCGCCCAAGTAGGCTCCCCAAACCAGTTAGGGCCGTTCGGAGCACCCGAGCAGAGCTCAAGGCGGTGTATGTTTCTGTTTCGTTGTTGGAGGTAGGTAAAAAGCTGACGGGCTGTAGAAACAGTGACATCCGGCGTTCCCGGTAGCTCGAACCATAGTTGGATACTTCGCAGGCACGGAAAGCTCGCAATGATATCGAGCGTGCTATAGGGCCAGGCCTTCTTGGTTTCGTCCCTGGCAATATCTAAGGCTAGCTCCTCGAGATGGGGGAGGCCGTTGCACAAGGCGACTAGATCTGCATCAGTCACGAGACTGCCGGCCGGCCATGGCTCCAAGCGATGGACCGTCAGTTTGCGCAGCGCCGATCCGTGGCGGGTAATGGCAGTATGTTTGTTGCCGATATAGCTCCAAGTGGGGATGCTCAGGAGCTCCAGCGCTATAGGAATCTGCTCTAGGAACGCGGTCCTATCCCAGAAGAGGTTGAAAGAGTCCTTGAAGTCAATTTCTTTCAGAGCCGTTAGTTTCGGAGCGATTTCCTCCGCTAGGGCAGAGGGGATATCATTTAACCTGTGCAATCGCGACCAATCGAACGTCTGGGCCCAATACTGAATCTCGTTGTCCTTCGCGGGATACCCGGTACAGTACATACCACGAAGAGCTGCCGTCGGCACGCGGCCCCACGGATACTCAGCGACGCCGAGCTCTTCCAACGCTGGCGGTCTTTCGCCGCCCGACAGGCCCAGCCCGCAGTACGGCGCCCTCGGCCCGGGCCCATCCGCGACGCCGTGGGGATGATGCGAGGGCTGCCAGACAAAGAGCCGTGGGATGCGGGCGAGACGCGGGCATGAGAGCAGCACCTGTTTCAAGACGCCTAGCGTAGCTAAACACTCTTGCCCGTCGACGAAGCCGACGTTGACCGACAGGGAGAAGAGGTTCTGGTTGTCAATGAGCTGGGCGAGGAACGCGCGCGCCCGGTCGTGCGGCTCGTCCTTGACCGCGACGGATGTGTGGAGGCGTGTACGCGTGGGCACGTGATTGAGTAAGTCACGTGGGATGGGTGCAGGCACGTGCCAGCGCCACTCACGGTACTTATTGATGGGCGGGTGCGTGTCCACGTGCCATTGGTCCATGTGCCAGTGCAGGTCACGCAATCCAGTCATGCTAGGCAACATGTCGGCCAGGCGGCTCAAGATCTCATCCCCTTCCTCCTCCTTCTGCGTTCTCACTTCGAGCACGCGGACGGCGGGCTGCAGAAGATTGCGTGCGAGGACATCAAGGCGGCTCCGCGCTTGGCTGCGCTTATCCTGGTGCAAGTCGATGTGCACTGTGTGGTGCTGGACGTGGCGCGCTTTCTAGTAGAAGGCGGAGCTGAGCAAGGCCACCGTGCGCAAATTGATATCGTCGACAAAGCTAAGGACCAGCAGCACTACGTCGTCAGGCAGTTGCGCCAGTGAGGGCCGTCCTGGGTCGAGAGGCACCGGCGTGCGAGCGGTGATGGTGATGTGTATAGGCACGTGCTCAGTCTCATTCACATCCTGGGTCTGGAGCTGACTTTGGCGCTTGCGAGCGCGGGTGTTGAGATATGCGCGTACTCGAGCCATGGCGAAACGAAACTTGGTGTTGTGAAGGGATGTCAACGGAAGGTATGAATTGGATTTTGAATAGAACACAGCGAGCGCACGGACCAAGTCTATGCCGTAAACGAAGCTGACTGGAATTTATAGGGGTGTCCTGCGTAAATAAACAGTTAGCGGCTTAGCATTTGACGAGAGTACTAACACCAACTTTATAGCAAGGCTTGGAATCAACTGTTGAAATAACGGAACCCGGAGTCGAGGGGAACAGCTTACTATACCATAGGGATATCAGGGTCGTCCGGATTTAGGAGTTTCCTTATAGGTTCCTTATACGAAGTGGGGAGTTCTGCTACGGTCCCAGCGCACGCATGCTGACTTTCAGGGCATGCATGCTGAATTCCAGGGCACGCATACCGACTTTCAGGGCACGCACGCTGAATCGAGAGCCCGCGCGCTCACTTCCAGTGAGTGCGCTGAATTCAGGGCAGGGCTAGCGCACTGCCTTTCTTCGCGCGTATACTAAATCGTACGCTTACACTAAACTAAGAGCTTACGCGCTAAACTCTAGGGCCTATAAGTTAAACTAAGCGCTATAGATATATATATACTTATATTATAGTTTTAAAGAGTATAAAGCAAAGATATACCTTTTATTAAAAGAAGAAAGAGAAAGTTTTTAAAGTTTATATAAATAAGAACTCTATTTATTAAGATATTAATATTTCTCTATAAGCTAGTAAATTACGATTCTATTATAAGTCGGACCTCCTAGTAGTGGCCACCCCCCTAAAGTGGCCACCTCGCTAAATTCTATAACCCTTGCTTCTAACTATAATAACTTTTTAATTAATTAATCGTTATATAAGATAATATAGAACTAAGTTATATAGTCCTATTAGAGTCTTCCTTTTTAATTTAGCGGTCCCTAGCTTCGATTTATGCCCTTCTAATAGCCTTAATCTTTATAAATTTAGAATTTAGTAACGTCTTTACTTTCCTACGCTTCCTAGGCTCTAACTACTAAACCCTAGCCTCTAATTACTAAATCCGACGCTTATACTAGGTAATAAAAAAATCCCTTTGATCAACTACTTTAGAGACTCGAAGAGTACCCTAGCCGTCGATATAGAGGCCTTTCCTAATTAGGAAATCATNTNAACTTGATCCNTTATATCNTTAAGCTTCTTAGGCGTTAATACCTTAAAAAACGATTAGTCTATNTTCTAATNAGGTATAGGCTCTTCTGNCTTACGTTTCTTANTATTCTCTTNTNAGTTATTACTNTTTTTAAGTAATAATCGGCTAAGGAGGGGTTTAGNACTATTCGTAGGCNAAAGACNTCNTACTCTNTATCTAGACTTAATATTTTTAGCTNTTAAGCTATCTAACCTTACTTTATAATAGCACTATAAGAAATTACGCTTCCTAACTANTATAGAATCGGTTAATAGGCTTAGAGATCCGACGTGTTTCCGGTACGCTGTTTTAANGGGGGAAAACACAGCTAAATCTAAAGGTTAGAGTACGTATAAGGTATATAGTANGAGAAATAAAAGNTAAATATTATTTAAAAAGCATTCCTATATAAATNTAGTTNTTACGTAACTCNTATAGCTATCTAGGACTAGTAGTCGGACCTTAGAAGGGTCACGTAGTGCCGTCTAANGGATAAAGATCGTCTATAGCTATTCTAAGGCCGTATCGTCTATAGTCTAGCTATTATCGGTTATAGTAAACTTCTAGCCCTTAAAGTCTTTTAAGGTAGTCTTAAACTACTATTATTATACTGACTTTCCTCTAAATATAACGAGGGGAGGGAGGCTCCTACCTATAGCGCTAATATATTCGATAAAGGAGGTCTAGGCCTTCGAACCTAGCTATTTCTTTTAAATAAAACGCTTATTTATACTTCCTACTACTAGTCTATTATCCCCTATACCTTCTATAATCCTAGCTTTATCTATATTCTAACGATTTTCAGGCTTAATAGCCTTAATCCGTAGGACAGCGAGCTTTTAAAACCACTTCTTAATAATATCGGAAGTAGCACTATTAACACGTGTAGAGTTAATATAGAACTGCTTTTTAGTCCTTAGAATAGGATTCCGTCGTAGGAAGCCGTCTATCTATCGTTTTCCAAGAGGTTTAGCGTCCCCCCTAGCTACTAGGATTCGCCCCGCAAAGGCTCTGATCTAGGCATGGGTAGGGGCAAGGCCTAGGCTTTCCTAGGCTAATACCTATTCGGTAAGACGTTCCTCCTGAACCGTAGAGAGCCTCTGCTAAGGTATATGAGCCTCCTGCCTCGAGATATGGCTATTTATACGGTGCCGAAGTGTAGAACGTGGTACTCTAAATTCCAACCCCGCCTTCTGTTAAGACATGCCATTTGCTACTGCATTTAGCGCTCTTTGGATGTCTTCTTTACTATAAGTGGGCTTCATAACTGGTCCTAGGTGCGTGCAAAATTTGGAATGTTTTTATTAAAGGATGGTGGAGTTGTTTAAAAATAATGTGGGAAGTGGGGGTGGTGGCGGTGAGCTTAGCGAGGTGGCCACTTCAGGGGGGTAGCCACTACTAGGGGGTCCGACTTACTTGATCGTGTATGCAGGCAACAGCGAACAGCAACAAAAGCACCTCATGATCCGCCTACTTCAAGGAGGTTTTAAAGGAAGGATTAAACCTCAAATTCACATGAATCAGATCACTAAGCCTATACTTCATCAAATCAAACCATCCCATGGTCAGTACTCGACAACAACAAACTTCCAATTCAACTTCCAAGAACTTGCAGTCAACCTCAAAACTATGGCCTCTACCGCGCCAGATGGTTCAAAGGCAGAAGATGAGGGCAACTCTCCCAGCTTCCACTTCTTCCCACTCCTCCCCTTCGAACTCCGCATTCAAATCTGGACACTGGCCCTCCCAGAACCCCGCATCATAAACCTTCAAATGCAACCCAACTGCCCCAATCTGCACAAGGCCTGGTGCCTCACGCCATCGCCACCCCCATGTCACAAGTATGTAATTTCCGGGCTCATGCCGCCAGAAGACATCACTTTCCGATGCAGCATTCTCCCTTCAGAAGAACCAATCAATGAGCCAGATACAGTTCTGGAAGACAATTCGAGAATGCGCCGAAGCCGACGCTTTTTTATGTCTGTGTTGAGAGCCGAGCCTTGGTGTTGGGGCATTACGAGCCGGCTTTTGGGGATAGGATTCTGGATGAGGATGGGAAGAGAGTTGGGAGCGGGGAACGGAAGATATGGATTGACTTCAAAAGGGACTTGGTGTTTTTTAACACGACCAGGAATTGGGGAGATCAGACGGACCAGTATGTTGTGCTATATGCTCTGAAGGAATACTGCAGGGAAGATATACGCAAGAT
Source organism: Cudoniella acicularis (assembly GCA_013054445.1). Taxonomy (NCBI): domain Eukaryota; kingdom Fungi; phylum Ascomycota; class Leotiomycetes; order Helotiales; family Helotiaceae; genus Cudoniella; species Cudoniella acicularis. The sequence goes on from JAAMPI010001007.1 coordinate 11,794, forward strand.
TCGGAAAATGGGTTTAGGTGGTTATTATTGGTGGATGGTCGATGAATGGGACTTATTGACAGACATGTACAGGTCGACCGGGCATCGGTTTCCCTCTTTCCCTAGGGCGATTATGCAGGGTATTGTTGGGCTTCCTGGGTGGTTGAACGCTTTCCAAAGCCTAGAGGAGCTGTATTTGTGGGATGAGTTTCGGGAAAAGAAGGCGCCAACCTCTTGGAAGGCTGTTGATGATCGGGAAACTATCGAGAGAGATGTCGCAGAGACCTTGGAGCGACAAAGAGAAGGTGGGGGATGGGATGTTGATCGCAAGTTGCCTTTGATCAGGGTCTTGAGGAAACCGGAGCGAGTCTGGTAAAATAGAACAATAGAATAATGTACTAATGCCCTACCCGATCCTACTCGATCGTCTTCATAACCTTTAATAAAAATTTCTTTGAGTGATTTCCTGGATTTGTCTTGATTAGGGAGTGAAGTTCCAGAACCCGGAGGCAGTGGGGTAGCATCACGCTGTCCTGAAGCTGGAAAACCCGATGTAAAGGGACTGGCGTCCCAAGATTCTGAGCGTGGTAGTGATGCCGTCAACTCCCGCATAAGAGGCCACTTAAATTATCGAGAATGGAATTTCGAGATACATATGAATGTGGCTGGACAGATGACCTTCGTCAATATCGACGTGGCTCTCAGCATTGAAGAAGTGAGCGGTGTGGTCGGTTTAAAGTAGAACGATTCTACCCTGGAACTGACTCTCTTCTTCCATGTCCAACGTCGAAGACGGCACCAAATTACCCGAGCCTGTATCATGGGCACATTCTCTGATATTATTCGTTTGCTTCTCATCTTGGAATTCAGCGTCTGAGGTGTATTCGGCATCCGCTGCCAAGCATCGAGGATCTTTGCGAACGTCGAAAAAATCAAGAAAATCGAGCCCTGTGTCGTTTCCAGTAACATTTTCTATATCTAGCGCTTGCAACTCTGCGAACATTCCGATCCTGTGATATTCACCTCGGTTCCCTGTTGGCTTAAGCAAGAGGCCCGTAGCCGGTACCGTGAACGACTTTCGGCTCTGGGGTTTTCTACTAATAAGAAGTATCCACGTATCACCAAAAATTTCGCCTTCTAGACAATCGAGATATATCCCTGCAAATCTCGAGAGTTTCCCGGAGATTTCGGCGACAATCTCCTTGTCTTGATTGAGGGTGACTCAAATCAGGTATTGACAGCGGATGAATAGCCGGGCTGAAGAGATTTGCCCGAACATATCGCCGTGAGTTGGGACAACATCGACGCAAGAGACTTTGATATGAATTTTTGACTCTAGCCTAGGCTCACGAAAGCATGCGTAACCTTAAATCGATGCCCAGGACCAGATTGGTGCTCGATAAGGTTCCACTCTTCTCGCCTTCATGAATTTGGGAGAAATATTGGCCCATAGCAGCTGGACCTCCAAGTTATCCTTCCATAAACCGGCAATATAATCGACATTGCACGTTCTGTATACAATTCTCGCAAGGCCTAACAATGCAACAAGTATATTTGAACTAAAAGTCAAATTTCGCATAGAATACTGCCTAACCAAATCTGGCCATGTCTCCCTAGTTACGCGACTTTTAGGGAAGTCGTGCACTGGTGAGATCTGATTGAGATTCTCTGGTAATGTCTCCGAAACGACGACTTGTTTACACTCCCAAACCACTTCCTCTCTAGTAAAGTGTATGGTACATGGAGAAAGAAGCCTCTCCTGCAGAACCCAAGTGCGACGTTCCAGTGGCGATTTTGACAGAACTACGCTCCAGTTCGCATCGAAACAGCTGTACAATATTTGCTGGTTTTCATCAAGCTTCCCCAGCGCCAAACATCACCATCCTGGCTCTCGTTCGAAGAATAAACCTTGAGTGCCATCTTCGGCTCCCGACGCAGCAATGATGAAAAACGAATTACCATATGTAGATGGCATCATCGCCGACTCATTTCTCCAATATTCAGCGCTATCTTGGATGATACATAACGAATCAATCCAAAGACAGTCAATTCCAAGGTATCTAGCAGTAGTGATGGCATGCTCAAAGGTTCGTGATATAGCATCAGGAGGAAATTCCTTTTGGAATGGCGCCAGAAGTTGCTGAGTCAAGCTAAATAGCTTTGCAGAACCCCAGCAGTGACTCAGAGCGGCGTGTCTTTGGGGCTCGTCTAAATCGACTGAAAGACATAGCCTTGGACAGCCATCACCAATATAAATAAGACGAGTTGGCATGGTTTTGTTCCTTGGATGGCACTCGGGGTGAGAATTGTTGCATCATCCAGCCACTCTCTGACCAATGGCAAGCAATCTCCAGTGTTTTCAGACCTTCCAAATATATGCTTAGAGTAATGGACTGTTTATTTCAGAGAAAGCATTTATTTTGGAAATTATAGTATCCAAGCTTGGGGCTTACTAGGTGTGGCAAAGGGCACGCATGACAAATGCGACCAGAAACGAAAATCGGAACGATGCCAGTGAACCTCGTTTTCCTTGCCTGGGTCTTTTGAGGGGAAAAGAAGCCATAGTCTGGATGATTGAAAATCATGATAATTACGCTTATTAACTTTGACCAAAACGTACGGTATGCTATGTCCATCACCTATTTTTGCCACCCGAGCTTTCCAATCATCAAAAGATTCCTGGGTTTTCCATATTTGAGAGCGCTAGCCCAGAACTGGATACAAAGCGTACAACCAGCATCTGCTGATGCTTTCAGGGAGTGCGGGTCTTTGCAATGTGGAAACATGTATTCGTTTCTCGGAATTCTCATCCGAGAGGCTTTTATATGGAAATTGAGCAACCAATGATCAAATATATATTGACAGAAGCAGCACAACTTTGTGGGCTTGACTTCATCTAATTGGCTCTGGTCGCCGATCATGTATTTGGAGTCCTTGAAATAATAATCATTGGTCTCGTCGTCTATGTCCCCTGCAACTTCGTCGTCAGACTGGTTGAATCCAAGACCAGCCAAACTTGCCAAACTTGCAACTAGATCCGGGCCCAAGTCCTTCTCCGAACGTAATTGCTGAGAGACGGATATTAACTCTGTTTGCGGAGGGCTGCATGTGATGAAAGCGCACTCGCTGTCAGGTACAGAAGGTGGGACCTCCGAAAGCTCTTTGATAGCGACGAAAATTTCCTTTTGCTGCTCTTCGGTCGCCGTATTCATGCCTTGCTATGCGTCCAAGAGTTGAACATCCTTCAAAATATTTGTCATCAAGGTCTCCACATTGTTCCCTTCCCCCTTCGCCTTGACTGCTTGTTACTATCGCTCTACTTTCCACGCACCATCATTAGCCTTCACTTCCTCGAAAGCTCTTTCAGTGTCTTGGCGCTTTTTTCGCATCGTTCAATAATATTTTTTATTCCCTCGCAGACACCTTTATCTTCCTCGTGCTCAACGTGTCGTTTCGCTGATTCGAAGATGTCTCCGACAATCAGGAGACGAGCAGCAACCACGGAGAAAGCGTCGGGAAGATCGTGTGAGTCTTTAACAGTGTTGTAAGCCTCTGCAGTTGTGTCGGCCATGCTAAGGATTGCACTAACCCTTCCTATGACAGCCAAAAGCTTGGCGCCCGACATGATGCGGTTGTATGAAGAAGGGTTTGAAGGCGAATATCAAGATTTGAACATGACCTGATGTCTCGCTAAGCAGCAATTCTTAAACGAGCCAATGAGCTGCCAATTTGTAGCGCTTATACTAGTCACGGCCTCACGAACTATTTAAGTATATATTAGGTACCTAGGTATAATGTAAAATACTTTGAAAGAAGAAGATTTTCTCGTTTCCTTGAGCACACGAAGGAAGCCTGCTAATAAAAGTTGTTCCTGACCGGTATCCTTCCTTGCTCGTATATTCAGACAGCCAAATATTGACACCAAGAACTACAATAAAACTTCTCAATATCCCCGAACTTTTGCAATTAAAACTCCATTTTTAAGTGACATTTCATCTCAAGTTATAAAATGGTCATCGTTCGACGACAACGGGGGCCTCCAACCCGAAGCTTGCGCACCCTCCGCTCACGACTCAAAAGCACTAAATTCACACTTAAAGCCATCCCCCCTCAAGCATCTAAAACGAACGGACAAAATTTCTCGCAAACAAAATACCACGACCAGAACTACATCTAAAGCACCAAAACCAAAACTCAACAGCCACATCCGCACACCCAGCTTCAAACACTTCCCTGAATTACCCCTCGAACTCCGCCTCAAAATCTGGACTCTAGCCCTCCTCCAACCCCGCACCATAAACCTCCAAATACTCGTCTCCCCACACCCCAAATACGACCAAAGCACCATCCGGCCAATACCAACCGCCATAGGACCACGTCACAAATATTTCGAACTAGACGCCACACCACAGAGAATCCAATTTCGATGCTCTGTTCTTCCCCCAACTAAGCCAGTCAAAGAGCGATATCTACATCTAGATAAGAATCACCCGTTAGGACGACTGGAGAAACCTGTGATCTTATACGTTTGTGTCGAGAGTCGACGGCTAGCGTTAGCGAATTATGAGCCGGCTTTTGGGGATCGGGAGCTTGATAGGGAAGGGGAGAGGAGGGTATGGGTTGATTTCAAACGGGATATGGTGCTTCTCAATGCTCTAGGGAGGAAACATTATGGAAACTACCTCGAGAAGTACTTTGCGCTAGGCACTCTGACGGCATACTGCAAGAACGACGCGCCCAAGATTAGGAATCTGGGAATTGCTGGCTTTTGGTTTTTGGACACCGAACCGGAGAGTCCGCCTTGGTGGTGGCGTTCGACGTCCATTATGAAGGATATGATTGGGCTTCCTGGTTGGCTGAATTCTTTCGGGTGCTTGGAGAAGCTGTATTTGTGGGATGATATGAAGTTTAGAGCGCCACTGTCCAGGGGTATCTACGAAATGATGGATTATCAAGAAGTTGTTAAGAGAGAGGTTGTAAAAACATTAGAGCGGCTAAAAATCGGTAGGGGGTGGGACCCTGATAGGAAGTTACTTGTGATTAGGGTCTTGGGGGATAAAGATCGAGTCTGGTCAGTGGTGAAAGACAGCGATGGAGTAGGTTGGTTTCTCCGTGACTTTACGAGTTGAAATGTCGCTACAAGTTTCTGTCTTTTTGCTTCCTAGAGGCAGTAGGAATCGCGTTCAAACCAGTCAAGGAATGGGGGGTTTGAGGGGTAAAAACTATAGAACGAATCAGCACTTTCTGAGGGAAAATGAACTGTTGATTCAACAGAGTCCAAGAGTCCGAGTAAAATTATTAAAGCTACACGGGAGTCCGTCGACAGCAAACACAGTTCACAAATACGCATTATTGCCTTCACAATTGATACAACTTATAAATTTTTTAAAACTCTAATCTCCTCAACCTCTCACTCACCGCACATGCCTTAAAAGCATATCCAAGCTCCCAGCTTGCAAGTGTGCCCACCGAACCTCACCAATCCACGGCAACATTCCAGAAAATACTACACGACATGACGACTTTCGGAGAATATTCCCGTCGGTGAAATGCTGCATGCAAACTCCCGTTACCGGACAGACAGTAACTATAACCCAAACGCAAGAAATACCATATTACCATTACAGCTGTATGAACTAGAGACAACCCATTTATTTTCGGAAGTGGATAGATAGAAGTTCAAGGATGCGTCTTGGGCTTGCGACAAAGTGAGTATAGCGGCAGGGCCCGCCAGAAAAGGAAACAATTCACCGAATTAACAATTGTTCAAGTTATGGCTGATGCACGAGTTACAATATCTAGGGAAATAATAGAGGGGCTTTTTGAATTAAGATATGGCTTGTTCTCACTGGGCCGTGTTGGACAGTATTTGCTACTCTCCTTCGACCCCTGAATACGAACCAACCAATCGTAATATAAGGATACTTCATATTTGGATTTCAGACTACATTCAGATATAACATTACGACGACAGTTCTAGGCAGCTGTTTAATTACCGGCTTTGCTTTGTTGCCAAGAAAGCATAAATGTACCGCCTTCTTCTTGTGTGAGCTTCATTTCAGTTCTCTTGTTCCTCCTAATCACTCACTACACCTTGCAACCTTGAAGATCGATCCATACAACCGGCAATGTCCTTACTAACCACCGCCGGGCTTCTCATCCGAGACCACCCATACAACTACACAGTCAACAGCTCCCAAGAATGCACACTAGACACCTGCTCAATCACTCAAGCCCAATATCTCTACGACCCCTCACTCTCCGGAAACGCCTTCCTCGCTTCTTTCTTCGGCCTACTTTTAATCTTCCAATTATTCCTAGGAATCTATTACAGAACAATCGGATTCTGCATTGCCACCTCAATTGGCTTTGTTCTTGAAATCATCGGATATATTGGGAGGGTTCAGATGCATTTCAATCCTTTCATTCAACAGCCTTTCATGATGTAAGCTCATCCTCAATCCCCTTTTCTTCAAATTTTGCTTTTCCTTATTTTTTTTTTCCTGACCTTAATTCCCACACAGGGCATTAATCTGCGTAACCATCGGCCCAATATTCCTAACCGCAGCCATCTATCTCTGCCTCAGCCGCATCATCGTCGTCTACGGAACACATCTCTCTCGCCTCTCCCCTGGCACGGTCGCAATCTCCTTCATGGTTTCCGATTTCATTTCCTTGCTGTTACAAGCGGGCGGTGGCGCCGTGGTTGAGATTGCAGATGATTTCTCCGTCGAACACGTGGGAATTCGCATTATGGTAGCGGGTCTGAGTTTGCAGGTTGTGAGTTTGGGCGTTCTTTTGGCGCTTTGTGTGGATTTTGCTTTCAGGTGTGTGAAAAATATGAAGGATTTGTCGGATTCGAGGGATCATAAAAGGGTTCGTGGAGCGTTGTTATTTAAGTCTTTCCTTGCTGGTGAGTCGACGGGTATTCAACAGGTGGCTGGTTCATTTGCTGATTTGATAAAGGACTTCTTTTGGCTACCGTTGCTATCCTTGTGCGCTCGACTTATAGGATCTTTGAATTGTCGGGTGGATTCCATGGCACGCTTTGGAATGACCAAGTGGATTTCAGTAAGTAGATTTGATGAACAACTTTTCTGTTCTTGCAGATTTTTGATTTATTGATATGACGTTTAAATTCACGGATCATTCTTCTTGCTTGTAAACTTGCCTGACCCAGGAATGCTGATTCCTGAGTTTTCTAGTGGTACTGGATGGAACAATGGTTGCACTAGCAGGCCTTTGCCTAACTGTCTTCCATCCTGGGATTGCATTTCATGGATATTGGGAAACAGCAGACTACAAAATGAAGGGTAAGAGGTGTTGCGGTCATGGAGTGTAATTCGAAAGCGTTTGAAGGGCCATTGGAGATGGAATGTAATGTCTTTTGATGCATGTTTGGACGTTGAGAGAGCAAGACCGGGTAGCTGGTAGCTGTTAATTTATTTTGGAATACGTGGAGTTAGAGGGCTATATTGTCAAGCTTTATAGCTTGCAATCTACCAACCACAGCTTACTATTTCTTCTATCCACAGCCCCCCTCAATTCCTCTTCATACCCCGCATTTTCTTCTCCACTTATCACCAGCTATAAGCGAATACGAACCGACCAATTGAGGGGCAGATTATTCCGTGCCTGAACTACGACTTTTCCCCAAGTGGGCAACTAGCCACTTTTATAAACAACCCCATCTACGTTTTCCAAAACTTATAATTGTTGATTTGTACATTTTGTGGTGCCTCTTGCTATTGCATTGAAAGGCATTGAATACGAATACGAATACGGCCTACCCCGCCTCCCCTTTTTCCACGCTCATTCCTGGTTGTAACTGTGACACTCGCAACTTCCTTGGCTATTGCGACTGAAGAGAGGCAGCAACATCTGGCTAGAGAAATCGCCGATTGGTGCCATGACACGGGCATTTGTCCCCAGAAAGGGCGCTCCAAAATCTAGAGGAGGGTGCTTCACATGCAAGTAAGTATTGATTTGATGTCTCTGCGCCGAGTCGAATAGGAAAAAGAAAAGTAATGATAATCGTGTGTAAAGGGTCAGACGCATAAAGTGTGATGAGACGAGACCTAGTTGCTCCAGGTGTACAAGCACCGGCCGCAAATGTGATGGTTATGCAGATCAAAGTGGCACCACCATTCTACCAGATCCCAACTCTTCAGCCCTGACAATCAACGATCTTCCAGGCGAGAGTCGACTAGAACGACAAAGTTTCCATTTCTTCCGTACTTGCACACTCCCAAACATCTCCCTACATTTCGGCTTGCCTCCTTGGGCTCGATTGGCTCTCCAAGCATGCCATTCGGAACCAGCACTGCAACACGCAGTAAGTGCTCTCGGTGCTCTTCATGAGCATCTCGAAAGCCAGAGATTCTCCCAAGATATTAGTAGTATATCTAATGAGAACCTCAACATCGACTACGCCACACAACAATATACTCGAGCTCTGACCTCCCTGCGCAACATCCTCACAAAGCCTGACAATCGATCAATCGAACTCTCTTTGATCAGCGCCCTTTTATGCATGTACTACGAGCTTCTACAAGAGAACTTCGAAACCGCACAAGTACATTTGGAGAACTGTTTGAACGTCCTCAATCCATTATTGCCTAGTCAAGGAAGCTGGCTCACGAACTCCCTGGGGGGCAAGATGCACAAATCAATCAGCATCGACGAGGACATCGTCCAGGAATTCGCCCATCTCGACATCGAAGCATCTTGCACCCTGGGTAAACGCGCCCCAAGCATGTGCCTAGCAGAAACGACACTCAAAATACCTACTCCATTCATATCCATCAGCCAAGCACGACAACTTCTCTACGGACTCACCAGCCAGCTCCATTCATTCATGCGCTACACAGCAGACGAATATAAATCCAAGATCCTTCCAGTTCCACTCCCCACCATCGCCGAAGCAAACTTCTTCCAAGCCCGTCTCAAGGAATGGGAATCCTCCTTCTCTTCCTTCCTGAGCAACCCATGCACAAAACTCTCACGCCAAGAACAGCAAGCCGCTAATGTTCTTTCGATTCAGGAAAAGGTGACGTACATGAAAGCAGCTACTTGCCTCTACGCCGAAGAAATGATCTTCGATCAATTCGACCAGGAGTTCGAGGAAATTCTCTGCCTCGCTGATTATATAATCTATACGATGACTCCTTCCCCAGCGAAGGATGTGTCGTCTTCTTCTTCGATAAATAAAGTGATTTTGACTTTCGACATGGGTATCATCGAAGCCCTATTCTGGACTGCAATAAAATGCCGCAGTCCCTCAATCCGTCATCGCGCAATCGATATTCTGCGGAAAGTGACATGGCAAGAAGGGGTCTGGAACGCGGAGATGATGGTAGCGATGGCGGAGAAGTTTGTGGCGACGGAGGAAGAGGGGGTGGGGTGTATTCAGTGGAGAATTGGGATGGAGGACGAGCAAATGAGAGTTCCGGAGTGGTGGAGGTTGCATGACCATGGATGGGAGATGAGTTTGAAGAGGAGGAGGACAATTATTAGGGCAGGG
>JAAMPI010001008.1:0-21293 GCA_013054445.1 Cudoniella acicularis
AAGAAGGAGAGCATATATATAAGACGAGCGTGCATAGGAAAGAAGAGCGTGTGCTAGGAGAATATGACATAAGAACAATTTATATAAATTTATGTAATATTTATGTATACGGGTACCCGCGGGTACCCATATAAGGAGTAAGAGAAACTATACCCACCCGCGGGTAATAGGTACTACCCACTACCCATCACGCAGCCTAGTAATGGACTCGTCCTGGGCATCCCAACTTACTAGGCTGCGACTTTCCCCACTATCTTTTCTCGCAACCTTAAGGAAGCCATCATCGGAGTCTGGTGACAAGCTGTGTTCCGCTTGTTCCAAGATCAAGTTTCTGAAGCTCTTCGAGTCTTCCAAAGGTCACCCACCGCCCAAATGGAACCGGGTATTCTCTGCGTGCGCGGCTGCAGCCAACATCGACTACCCATTCTGCAGATTACTTTGGGATCAATCGAGTGTCACTAGGATTTCAGGAGGCAACCTCAAGCCTGATAGTAAGATCAATGTGGAAGTCGACTTCGATAAATTTTCGATAGCCGGTCAACTTGCGGACGTATATGTTCCATATGAGAGTTGATGGAGATTATGAACTCACGAACTCTATACACTTGATTCACAGCCCAGAAGCATACATAGAGGGGGAGTGCACGAGCCGTCTTTTCCGAGGCCGTCCGTTTAGTCCATTCGTTGACATCAAGCCTATCCAGCATTGGCTTGATATGTGCGAGCGGGGCCATGATAGGTGTCGCAAGTCAAATGGTACGGGAGCACAAGAATTTAGACATTCGATTCGAGTCATCGACATTAACAAGAGATGCGTTGTGGAATCTCCTGCAAGTTGCAAATATGTAGCTCTGAGTTACGTTTGGGATGGTCCGGATATTCCTCAGCTTAAGCTTCAGAAGAGCACCACATCTCGACTACGTACGCCGGGTGGCCTTTCTGAATCTTGCACGGACATTCCGTTGACGATAGCAGATGCCATGACAGTGTGTTCGATGATTGGAAGAGATTACCTGTGGGTAGATGCCCTCTGCATCGAACAGGATAATCCTGAAGATCAGAGCAGACAAATTCACCAGATGGACAAAATATACGCCTTGGTCGACTTCACGATTGTACCTGCTTTTGCAGCACAGCTATTAGACTCTTGCGACTCTTGGTCAGGTCTACCAGGCGTTAGCAAGCCCAGGATTAGTCAGCAACCCATCGAGAAGATTCGAGGACAGCAATTCGGAAGCCCGACAATGGAGAGATTTCTGCAGGAGGTTCACCGATTTTTCTGGAGCAGACGTGCGTGGACTATGCAGGAAATGTATCTCTCGGACCGTGTGATATGCTTCGCCGAGTTCCAGACGTATTATCAGTGCCGCGAGACTGTCTGGAGGGAAGATCAATATCTGGAATGCCATGAAAGTGTTCGCATTGAAAACAACGAATACATTGGTCATGAGAGCGAGACTAATCTCCAGTTCATTAAAGAAAGTTTGGGCAGAACTGGATCCGACTCGTTCCAAAAATATTGCCAACTGGTTACTGGGATTTGCTCAAGAGCTATGACGAATCCCGGAGACATCCTGCTTGCGTTTACTGGAACTGCAAACATCTTTTCTTCTTCGATGGAATGCCAAATTGTGCATGGATTGCCAACCGCCTTCTTTGATTACGCTCTGCTCTTTGAGTCTATGGCTACTATACGAATCCGTAGAAGGCCAGGCTTTTCGAGTTGGCCATGGACTAGCTGGAAGGAGCCTGACAAAACGCATGGTGACTATCTTGGCTCATTGCTAGTATACCACGATGCCCTGCAAGACTACATTATTTTCAACGACGTTGACTGGTACTCCTCATTATCGAATGATCCAAACACTTCCAGCGATAATCATCATCGAGATCAACGATATTTTAAGATCAACAACAGCAAAATCCCCAAAGCCAGCTGCATAATTGTCCTAGACACAATTCGTTCATCCTGGAGGCCATCTTATCCCATGGAACGTTCCTCGGTCCCCAATGGGCTAACGAAAGAGGAGCAGGATATGTTGCTCATATTTCAAACAAGCTGTGCGACCGTTGATGTAGTTTACTACAGTTGCGCACTCGGTGGGGTGTTCGATACACTACTTTCAAGCGATGGATTGAAGAGAACTATCAATACGAGGCGAGAGGCAGCTGCAGTGACCAGATACCGCATTCAAAGAATTCAAGGGAACGACTTTGAAATCAGAAAAGTCGAGTTCCTAGTTCTGGGAACTGCTATGCTGAAGAAGGATCTAGATAAGGAGCCTTCCGCGGTAAATACATATTTGAAATTGATGGCAATCCAAACAGATCATAGAGGGTTTTCAGAGCGCATTGGGCTCGTGAACGACAAGGCCGCTGTCTGTGAATGGGTAACGTGCAGAGCTCAATGGAGGACGGTGTTTCTACTTTGATTTCGAAAGGGATGCCACGTTGGCCAACGAGGATGAGATGCGCTGTATTATTAATAACTGAATAAATATTAGTAAATTATGAATATTCTTTTACCCCAGCACATATTGTATGGCGATATATTTGCGATTCTAATTCGTTACTGAGTCACAAATTCTTCCTTCAACTCCCTGTGAGATAAGAGCGAAGATATTAATTTTATCAGCTAACCTTACCGGTACTTAGTTTTTAGATCCCAATAGAAGTCTAGAGCAACAAGGTAAAACATAATAAGAAAATTGTGATAATGTAAAGGCGTGTTGCGACTGAGGATATATAGAGTGAAGTTAGGTTGCTAAAAGAGTGTGAATTACAAGTCTTGTCTAGTCTAGTCTGCAGAATAGCTTTCGGTGGGAGCTGTGTCCCTTATTTATAGGCTTCCGGTGCCCACATGCTACCGAGGTTCCTGCTCATATTCCTACGCATAAACTACAGTAATAGCTTATGCCTTGGCCCGCATGATCGATGACACCGTAGGATCTAAAGGCATAATCATCATAGCCACTTCCCTTGAATCCTTTGGGTGACCCCTGAGCACGTGACCTGGAATCGCTTCCTCAACAAGGCGGATATAATCATATCTAAATAGAGGCTATCATGCAACACTTCTAGCGAAAGAGTAGGTAGCTATGAGGACAGTTAGAAACGGATTCCCGGGCAAAGTTCGGTAAGGAAACTGTAGCCGGGGCACATAGGAGGCAAAAATGGGTTCCATATTATGGTGCGCAGGCTGACTCAGGGCGTGCTCAGGATGCTCAGGATGCTCAGGATGCTCAGGCTCTGATCAGATATGCTCACCCTCAGCTCCGGTTAAAGCAGCAGCTGCTCACGTTCAGAGACTAAAACGGAACCAGCGAATATGAGATTAGAGTCTGACTTTCGTAGCAGTCTATGCTGTTCTCATGATAGCGATTCTAACCATCCACCCACTGTGTAAACGCGTTACGGATTTTCCGTAGGTAATTCTGGGGGTTGACGTCGCGGTTCCGATTTTCATGCGCTGTGCTGCGCTCGAGTCTGATCCGTTTCTTCAACTTAGTAGGTTTGGTGGAAGGGATGATGCAGTGACTACTAAGTTGAGTGGGCTTTGTTTGTATGGAATGAGCTTTTTGTGGTCGGTTATTTTTGATACTGTTTATGCGCATCAGGATATCAAAGGCGGTATCAAGGCGGGAGTGAAGTCGTTAGCGATTCGTCTCGGTGAGCAGACAAAATTTGCGCTAGGTTGTATGGCTGTCGTTCAGGTGGGCTTGCTTGTTGCGACGGGGTAACCGAATTCCCGGCCCAATGCCCGCTTTTTAAAAATCCAACCATAACAGTTAAATATAGCTAGAATCGACAAATCTGCACGGATTAACGCCGTAGTTACTTCGTTGAAAAGCGGCGAATTTATAGATTATGCTAAAGCTATAAGGAAGCACGGTTATGACTGTAGTACGCTCTTAAAACGCGTACACGGGATAACTAAGTCGAAAAAGGAGGCTAACTTATTCTGGCACTAACGCCTTACTAACAAACAAGAAAAGGTCCTGATTACACGAATCAATAATCTAATAGACCGAGGAATATCACTAACTAGTTATATCGTCAAGAATCTTANTNTCACAGACCTNGTTTNACGCGTCTCCCTNACCTNACGCGTCCCNCTTACCTNACGCGTCCCCGACGCGCCCCCCCTTGTCACGTGTCCTAGTCCGTGCTAGACTNACCTCCTNTATATAAGGCCCCTTNAGGGCCACCTCTCTTCTTCTCTCCTTAGCTTAGTTTCTTCGTTAATATAGCACCTTCTTGCAAATACGTCCCTACGTGACGTCAGGGCCCTAGTGCCTTTGCAGAGCTGTAACATTAACTTTAAATATCTTGATCTAATAGGCTAATTATTATTAATATTTAATTTTAGAGTGTTTAGGTCTTATCTTTAGATAATAAGAATAATATTATAGCCACGTTATTAGATTTAAGTTAAGTATAGGGGATACGCTAGGACAGATAAGGAATAGTGTCACGACCCTAGGTTATATAATACGTTATATGATCCTAGTTCGCTCGTTCGCTAGTTCGCTACCCGAGGGAGTGAACACGTGAACAGCCACCACTACCTATAGCTATATAGATTTCCTATATTAGAGCTTCGTGCTTAACTCATACTCTTAGCAATAAGATAACATTCTACCAGGATCTGCTTTGACACTTCTAAGACGATTAAACCAACGCCTCACGTGATATCGCTATACCACGTGACTACAGAACGTTACAAAGGGCTATTATATCTAGCTGTAAATGTATATGTTATTATTCAAAATAAGGCCTTGAAAAGGAGCAGCGATGTTGAACTGTTGCGATAAAGGACAGGTGGAGATAGAATTCAAGAGGATAAAGGCGGATAAAGGCGGTGTATATAAGCCGCGAGATTAGAATCTTGGCATCCCAACAAGCAGCAAATTTCCCACGGGCGCACGAAGTACACGGGCGGGGTACACGACTGACTAGGTAGGTAGTAGCTTTGGTGACAAACCAAGTAAAATAACCATGCGGCAAACACGGATGACATGTATAAAAGCGTGGGAATAGCGTATTTTTCGCAAATCCTCCTCGCTTCTTTGGTTTCGTGTACAAAAAAAAACCGTTTGTTGCAACTTCCGAATCATGAAGCTGCTCTTGGTAATAGTTTGCCTCGTCTCCAGTATTGGAGCTGCTTCCGCATACTCTTTGCTGCCGAGGCACCGCGCAGCGAGAGAGCTCCTGTCACGCTCGCCCAACGCGAGCGCCTCAAGTAACCATACAGCATATTATTTTGATCAAGTTGTATGATATTCCGTGAAGCCTTCCATCAGTGTCACTAACCACCATAGATCAATCATTTCCCCAACAACCCACGCTATGCGTCTCACGCCACGGGAACCTTCAAACAGCGCTACTTTGTTGAGACCTCTTACTATGAGCCCGGCGGCCCAGTCTTTCTCTACCTAGCTGGAGAGGGTCCTATCGATGGCGACACACATCTCGATGCCAGTCTCATAGAGCACCTAATGAAGGAATTCAATGGCATTGGCATTGTCCTGGAAAATCGCTATTACGGCACAAGCTGTCCATTCAATACGTCTAGCACGGATGAGCTACTTTACTTGACCACAGAACAGGTCATTGCCGACTTCGATGTGTTTGCCAAAGATGTCAAATTACCAGGTGTCAACAACATCAATGCGCCCACGACTCCCTGGATCCTCTATGGGGGTAGCTACCCAGGCGCGCTATCGGCATTCACGACGAAAACTTACGGCGAGACGTTCTACGCTGGCATTTCGAGCAGTGGAGCGATCCACGGTCAGCTCGAGTATCCACAGTGGTACGACCCAATCCAGCTGCTAGCGCCGCAAGACTGTGTTACCAGCATTAACAATATCGTCGATAAAATTGACACGCTTATCAACTCAAAGAATGATGCTGCTGTACAGCAACTGAAAGAGATATTCGGTCTTAGTGCGCTTAAGGATATCCGGGATTTTGCCCAAACTATTGCCTTCCCAATCGGTGGCCCATTTGTGTATCCCACGCATACATGGCAAGAGATTAACTGGAACCCCCGATTTGGACATGAAGATTTCTTCGACTTTTGCCGTAATGTTACCGACGTCAACGCCCCTGCAAACAACACAGAGATTGATAACCAGCTTGTCAGTTACACCAATGGTGAAAATTGGAAGAACTTAGGGAATTATGCTGCGTATATTAAGCGAGTTGTTTTACCACTCTGTCCGAGCAGAGACTATAACAGCGGCGACTGCTTTGGCACGCAACATCCGGACTATTGGGCAGATACTACTAATGGGGCTACACGAAGCTATCTATATACGACTTGTACGGAGTTTGGAGCATACCAGGCAGCTCAGCCGTACGGCCAAAAGTCGCTCATATCGCGCGTGATAGATAAGGACTACACTCAACAGTGGTGCAATTGGGCATTCCCGAAAGGTAGGTTCTGTCCAACTGTGCTCTGCACCGCTAATTTTGAAAGGGAAGTATAATTCCATACCCTCGACACCCGATCTTCAAAGATGGAATGTCTACGGAGACTTTAACCTGACTGCGGATAGGCTCTTGTTCATCGACGGAAGTGCGGATCCTTGGAAGGACCTGTGCTACCACTCGGACCTCGCGCCCCGGCGATATTGGAGCGACTTGCACCCGGAGCACCTGATCAACGGAGCTGGCCATGTGTGGGATCTCCGAACGCTCGAGGATGTGAGTGCGGAGCCGCAATTCATTCGCGAGACGACGTACCTCGAACTCCGCACTGTCGAGACCTGGCTTAAAGAATTTCATAGTTGAGCTCTCAACTACTATTTCGGAGTGATTCGTCTGCAAAGCGTGCCACATGTAATACAATGACCAAATATTAATAATATCACTCTTCAAGCTTGCCCAAAGATGCGGCGTAGACGAACTAGATTGTCATTGGTACCAAAGGAGAAAGGATAATTGGTGGGCAGAAGGGGGCTAAACCACCTCGTACACTTCACCCGAGCCGAATGGTTTGTCGCTTCAACTTCCCAAAAGCGCGCTGTCGTCGACCTCGGCCAAACCTTTGCGCTCTTAATAGAGTCGTTCAGCTGCAAAAGAGGTGCTTAGAGCGATCCACAATTGTGGTAAATCCTGTCTGGTTAAGGAAGGACTCCTTGCATTTTCAGTCAGATTTCCGAACCTCACCTCAATTTGCATCTAGACTATCTCAAGATTCTCCCTGCTGTCAAGCCTATATCTTCCACACGTCTGTACTTTCATGCTTTATTCTATTCCTCTCGATATGCTGTGCCAATTTTGCGAATCTATTCACTTCGATAAACTGATTCCAACAGATACTGATCTCAGAGCAGGCTTCGGTAGTGGAACTCAGCATTATAAGAGTTTTGCCAACTTGATAGCTGCCGCGAAACCAGAATGCGAGCTCTGTACAGCCATAGATAAAAATATGATCATTATGATAAAACAAGCAGTAATACGAGAACGATTGATGTCTGAGCCAACCCACCTCGAAATGCACCTTCAAGGTCACATGAATCCTGGGTACCAAGGCAGCTCTGAATTGTGGGTGATTTGGATAAGAAGAGTTATTGCTCAACTAAAATTATATACTTCCGGAGGGATACCGTCTTTGGCGCTTTCGGAATAATGAAACAGCTCATTCTGTATAGTTTCTATTTTAGCCACTCCGGGCATCCAGCTTATTAGTGGTAGGCTAATAAGCACAAATCCTACTTCAAAGGAAAGCTTCGCGCTCGCCAAAGCCTGGATCTACGATTGCCTCGATTCGCAAGCACATTTTATATTGTGCAAAGATAACTCTACCAAACACATCCGCCGTGTCAAAGAGATTATCTGGACATTTCGATCATCCAAGACCCCTGAGCCGCCGTGCCTGAGCCGATCTGAGCAGAGGCGGCTCTCGTCACATGAGTAGAAGCGACGACACTCCCGTGGTATGACACATATTTCAAGATAAACAAGGCATGTTTTTCTTCTCGAGAAAACTTAAAGGAAAAGATTGAGAGGAGAGCTGGAAGACATCCTTCACGAAAAGTATAAGTAAGCTCTTAAACTCAAAGTCTAAGTAGAAGGGATACTATCCTAAGTTCGATATACTAGTCCTAATATTTTTTGAGAAAGTAAACCCTCGTCTTCCCTACCTACTCGAGAGCGAAGGCCGATCCGTTAAGCTATCACTTATATATAAAGATCTTTGCTATACAAATTCTGGAATTAACGTGAACAACGATGCTCGTCTAATCTTTAATACCTATTACTTCTGTCTACAACAAGTGTAAGTTATACTATTCTACCACCGATCTTGTGCTCACATAACCAGCGCCGCCCTTACTCAGGCCGGTTTAGGAACCGCCCAGGTTTGCTTAATCTGCACACCCTATTAGTGTGTTTTATCGTTAAATTTTAGCGAGGGGCCTAAAAAGACCTCGTTTGCTAGCTAGGGTCCGAATTCTGTTACTACTATATATCCCAGGATTATTATTCTAGTCTGTTTATCTTTACCCTGCTGTTGGCCAAATGTTAGAACGTGTAGCACCCAAAGGTGGCGCGCAGTTCGGAGATGCACGGCTTCCATCCGGTATATTAGTTGGAATAAATCCGTGGATAGTTGGCAGAGAGAAGTCTCTCTGCGGAGACGATGTTGACGAATTTTGGCCCGAGCGCTAGTTGGATGCGGATCCCGAAGATGCGAAAGCTATGCAAAGCAATTTTCTAGCTGTGAGTCCGTTCTAATGGCCTGTCCGAAGGGCCATGTTAATCGTGTTAGCTTCATTTTATACCAAAGTGGTTTTAGAGAAAGAGAAGGTCTCTCTAGGCACCTTTAGTACTGGCCTAAGTCATTTAGTTGCTGTCTGTTATCTAGGGACGTGTTTGATTGGGAAAGAAGCCTTCTGGATCTAATTATAGATTTGCTGGCAACGGCGAGGAACCAGGTGAGAGGGCTGTCGTATAACGTTCTGTTATCACGTGAGATCTCGATGTCACGTGAAAGGGGTTTACTTAGCCTTAGAAGCGTTAAGTAGAATTTAGTAGAGCGTTATCCTAAATCAAGTAATGATATTAGAATATGAGTTGAGCACACGCTCTAACATGGGAAAGTTATATGGCTATATAGGTAGTTGACTATACGGAGTCCGGGAGCCCTAGATCCCTATCGCCAAGGCGACTCCCTAGATCCGGGACTCCACCACGTGACCTGTCACATGTCCGTGGGTCGTGACACTACTCCCTATGTGGCCTAGCGTAGTCCCGTACGCTTAAATACCTGGCCATATCGATCGATCCTAGACACGTCACCCTCCTGACGATGCCTTCCGAGACGTCAGATAAGATCAGACAACGGCTATCCCTTACGCGACATATCAAAGACAACGGCACCGCTATAGACCTATGCTCGCGCTATACGAAAGAGAATATAAAATGCGTAGTAGAAAAGAAAAGAAGCGCTTAGTGCGTAGGTTATATAAGGGCAAAATGCCTATACGATACTAAGATTCCCCTCGTAGATTTATAGGAATCGGAAGTCCTAATAGAGGCGGATTGGGCCTCTATCCGTCGTTAGTAGGAGAGGCTCTAAAGAGAAGAGGACAAGGCGATAGCGAAAATCCTCTGTCTCCGAAAACAGTAGGAGTTTCTCAGAGAAAGGGAAGGGGAGATGGCTAGTCGAGGGCTTCGCTACCTCGACGAGCTAGACGTAGCGGAGGAGGTGGAGAGGTAGTAGGAAGCAGGCGCTCGGGCTAAGGAGCCTACTTCTTACGGCGACGTGGACTAGGAGTAGCTCCTGATAGCTCTATCTAGAGATACTCCTAGAATACCGTCGAGTTCCTAAGGTTCTAGCGTGGTTCCTAGGTATTGTCCGACTCTAGGTAGTCCTTCTACTTGACTAACCACTTCTAAGTCTTGCCGCTCTTCTTTCTCCCTAGTATCGTCTCGACGTCGTATAATCTCCCGTTATCGTTAGTTAAGGCTTTAAGGGTCGTATCGATCGGTACCCGGGCTAGCGCGGGCTTAAGGAGGGATACGTAGAACATAGGGTAGACCCTTATTTTCTTTAGTAGGGAGAGTTTATAGTTCAGGGGTCCGCGTTGCTCGCTAATAAGGAACGGTCTAAGTTTTTTATAGTCGAGCTTACTACTCGGTCTTTTTATTAAAATATTTATACGGAGAAGGTAAACTTTATCCCCTTTCTTTAGGGCAGGCTCCTAGCTACGTTGTTTGTTATAATAGTCGGTATTCCGGTCTATAATAAACTTTAGTTCCTCTATTAAGGTTTTATATACTTAAATTATCTCTATCGCTAACAATTTCGCTCGTTTATTATCGATCGTCGATATCCCTAGTTCGCGATATATTACTAGCTCGAATCTATAGTTCGTAAAGAATAGAGTAACGCCTATAGTTTCGCTCGTCGATCCGTAGTAGGCTAGCTATACTAATAGTAGAAGGGCAACCTAGTTATCCTATTTCTAGTCGTAGTAGTAACGTAGATATACCTTAATAACCTAGTTGTTTCGTTCGTTCTCGCCGTTAGTCTAGGGATAGAAGGCCGTACTAAGATTCCTCTTAACTCTTAAAGATATTATTAAGACAGTCTAAAATTTCGACGTAAAAAGCTTGTCTCGGTCGAAGTATATTTCTTTTAGTAGTCCGTAGTTCGTAACAACGGCTACTAGGAAAGTATATAATAGTTCTTTCGTAGTACTTGACTCCTAGTATAGGAGATAGATACCGTACTTAGTAAGCCTGTCTATAATCACTAGGATCGAGTCGTACTTAACCTATATTATAAGATCTTTTAACTTTAGTAATTTAGTAATAAAGTCTTATAATATTAATTCCTAAGGCTTAACGGGTATCCTCCCTATTTATATTCGTCTATAAGGCAAGAGCCTTAATGATTTATTTCGTAGGCACTTATAGTATTTCGTAACGATCCGTTCGACCTCTTTTTTTATTCTAAGGAACTAGTAATTCCTCGATAGTCGATAATAGGTTCTTCTAACGCCCTAGTGCCCGTAAGCTAGTAACGTATATTGTTCCGTAATAAACTCTTCTCGGATAGCCTCTAGTAAGAAGATTTTATTACTCTTATTATATAGGAATAGGTAAATTCTAGCGTCTTTCCGGTAGATTCTAAGTCTGTCGATCTAGTCCGATATAAGTCGCGACCCGGCTTCCTAGATCTTAACTACCTATAAGTCATCCGTCTGTTTAGCAACTACGGCTTCTTTAACGGCTAGTATAAGGAGGTCGTCTTCCTACTTAAGCAACGCTGTCTCCTAATAGACCTTATCATTCTCGTACCCTAGTTTCCGGCTTAGGGCATCGGCCCGAGGGTTGTCTTTTCCTAGGACGTGTTTAATTACGATATTAAAGTATAATAGTTTCTTAGCCTATCTTACGAGTCGACGGTTCTCTAGGACCTTCGTAGTAGTGAAGGTTCGAAGATTAGTATAGTCGCTAAAGATAGTAGTCGGAAACAAGGCTCCTTAAAGGTAAACCTTCTAATAGTCGAGGACTTTAATAATCGTAAATAGTTCTTTCTTATAGATATTATAGTTCTACTCGGTAGGGGATAGTTTCTATAAGAAGTAGGCGACGGGGTAGACCTTCCTATCGTCTACTTTCTATAAGTAGACTACGCCGACACATATGTCTAACGTATCGTACTCGACTATACTTTCGTAGTCTATTAGATACGATTTAAGAATTAGTTCTTTCTCGAATCGTCCCTTAAGGTCTATAAAGGCCTATAGGCACTTCGGGTCGTCCTTAAAGTTCTATACGACTCCTTTATAGGTAAGGTTTGTTAGCGGCTCTACGAGCTTACTATAATCCTTAATAAACATTTAGTAGAAGTTAGCGAATCCTAAGAACGACTAGATATCCTTTATACTCTTAAGAGGGTCCTAGTTTCTAACTACTTCGCTTTTTTTCTAGGTCGATATTTAATTCTCTTAGACGAATCATATGTCTAAAGAATTTCCTAAAGGGTTCTTCTTCCGAAAGAAGGGAAATGGGTCCATGCAAGGGGCGGCGCTAAAATGCCGAAGTTTTGGCGCATCATCACAAACCTCACTGTCCTCAATAAAATCCCCAGCTTCAACAACTCAACAGCCTAAATCCACAAACATGGCCTTCTTTCACCCCCGCCGCCTAGCAGTTTTGCTGCTGGTCGCCGTCGCATACGTCTACGCCGAGAAACACGCCGCATCAATTGCGTCGATGAGCATCCCAGAGATCGAAGACAAGCTTCAGGTATGAAACGCATTGTTTGTCTGTCTACTCCACTGATCACCCGCTGACACGTAACGTACGCCCAGGAATGCGCATTGGTACAAGACTTGAATAATTACAAGACGGCGACGTCCCCACAGACTTCGAGCCTTACATCGAGAATATTCGCGGTTTTGTTTCCAGGCAGTCCGGCTGTGAATGCGCTGCTCGCGACGCTGTATATTTCTGGGCCGCCGAATTTCCTCCTTGCGTTATGTCCGCCCAATATCGATCCCTCATCGTTGTCGGTGATGGTTGCGTTTGCGGTGGGTGGGCTGCTGGGTGATACGCTGTTCCATCTCTTGCCTGAGATTTTTCTGGGTGAGGATGCACCTGAACATGTGCGGTTTGTGTTGGTGGAACCGAATAGGAATTTGTTGCTGGGTGTGGCTATAATGGTTGGGTTCGTCACGTTCGTAGCTATGGATAAGGGACTTAGAATTGCGACCGGTGGGGAGGGAGGTCATGATCATGGACATGCGCATGGGAATGGTGCTGTGGATGGGAAGGTCGTCGCGACTTCTTCTGCGGTAGAAACACCAGCGAAGAGCACGCGATCAAGGAAGAAGGAAAATGGAAAAGTGGCTGAGAAGCAAGAAGAGGACAAGCAAAAGGAGGTCAATGCCAGTGTCAAGCTGGCTGGATACCTTAACTTGATGTGGGTTTCCTGCTGCTTCCAATTTTCAAAGACTGGACTAACAGAATGACAGTGCCGACTTCACACACAACATCACCGACGGCCTCGCCATGTCCTCCTCCTTCTACGCCTCCCCCACCATCGGCGCAACCACCACCGTCGCAGTCTTCTTCCACGAAATTCCCCACGAAGTAGGCGATTTCGCCCTCCTAATCCAATCCGGTTTCTCCAAGCGCGCCGCAATGGGCGCGCAATTCGTGACTGCTCTAGGCGCACTTCTAGGCACAGTCATCGGCATTGCGGTTCAGGAATACGGCGGAAGTGGTGGAGATGGAGCAGGTGGACGATTTGAGGGTTTGATGGGAACGAGTTTATCGTGGGGAGATATGCTATTGCCGTTCACAGCCGGGACGTTCCTGTATGTTGGGACCGTGGCTGTGATTCCTGAGTTGCTGGAGACGGGGAAAGATAGAGGTGTTGAATTGAAGAAAACCGCACAGCAGTTTTTGGCTATGGCTGCTGGGGCGGGGATTATGCTCTAGTAAGTTCTCATCCCTCTTTTTGGTTTCTTGGGTGTTCCTGCTAACGACATCAGTATTTCTTGGTCTTAGATGAAATCTTCTAGACATAGACATAGATGTAGACTTTTCGGACTTCAAAAAATGTACCTTTAGGGAAGGATTTGGTGTCTCGGCGGTTGGGACCGAAAAAGAAAGGGAGAGGGCATATTTGGGGTAATATACATACCACTTCCACCTCCATACTGTGTCAAAAAATAAAAAGTCTTGATACCCACCTGCCCAATTTCCAAACATCCAACAATACCAACACCGCCAAGCATCCTTCCCGTCGCTTCACGTCAATGCTCACTTCGCCTCATTCCTCAATCCACCACAAAGACCAGTGACAACCCGACAAGTAATCCACCCCATCCCAATACCTCGTTTCTGTCAGCGGTGCAGTGCTTTGTTGCAAATCGCGAGTGCGCCACCAAGCCGAACACCAGTTCACGGACTTTTTTTTCCCGTGTCTCTTTCCCGAGAGGTTTTCTTTTCGTCGCTTCCTAGGCTTGAAACGTGAAGCGAGAGGTGAGAGGTGGTATGGGTAGGGTATTTCGGTATAGATAGGGGAGCGGGGAGCGGGAGCCGGCAGTTGTCGCTCGGTACCTGGCTTTCGGCCTTCCTTTTTCGGTGGTGGGTTGAGGGGGCGAGGTGGATATGGGGAAAAGGGAGGTGGAGGCGAGCTTCTCAAGAGCATGGATAAGGCGATAGGCACTTTGCCTTGTCTATAATGGGAACTAGTACTTGATTCTTGTCGATCTCTTTTTTGTCTCTCTCGTGCATTTTCCATCGACAACTTCTTTCGCTAAAAGCTTTATAGACTTCAATTCTTAGTCTTTTAAAGACGCAATTTGCTTCCTTATTCTTTCTTGTGTGGTTGCTTACGACGCACCCCCGTGGCAAATATGGGAAGAGTTCTGGTGGCACCAGCGAGAGATAAAGTAACATAGCTAACCCATTGTTCTTATATTATCACCACAATCACGATCTAGAAAACAACTCCATTCCCATCCTCATCCTTATCCTTCCCACCTCACAATCACGGCCCCAAACTCGCAACCCACCCCTCCCCCAACAGCACTATCCTCCACAAAAACCCCACCCCAAACAACACCCTCATCTATACCACTCTCCTGGAACCATTGCTCCGTAACATCCGTCAAATTCTCGCCCGTCGGTTTCTTCAGCATCCCGAAATGGTATTGTCCCTGTCCGCTTATATCGTTGGTGATTGGTGTGGTGACGGTAGAGAGGGGCGTGGTGGTGTCGGTGGCGTGGAGGATTTGTGTCGTGCTGTTTTTGCTGTTAGGAGGGGTGGAAAGGGCAAAAGGGGCGCGGAAGGAGAGGGGAAAGGGGAGAACGAACTTCCGGTCAAAATCCATAACCACCTCAAAATTATGCCGTCCCTCAGTGAAAGGCGTACTAAACGGTGTTCCGATCTGTGTATTGTCATTCCCCACCATAACGAGGTTATTTGTGCTATTTTGGGTGATGCCACTGATCGTCCTACCCTCCAAATCACCAATTAGCATCTTATCCCCTCTTCCCTTCCACCTCAATACAAAACACCATCACCACCCACCTCACAAACAAGAAGAATAAGAAAGTACTCACCCAGTCTTAAGCACAACCTGATTCGTCCCAAAATCCTCACTCTCCAAAAAGAAAAGCTGATATTCATGGCTCATATTCAACGGCCTTTTTGTATCCTTCATGATTAAAAAGCGTACTATTTTTTGGCCGAGAGTAGAAGAGTCAGAGCCGTTGTTACTCGAGAGAAGGAGTTCTGCGCGTCGGGAACCGGTTTGGATGTTCGTTGCTGAGGGAGCGAAGATGGAGGCGTCGAAAAGGGTTATGAGTGTAGAGATTGTGGTAATGTTGGTGTCGAACTAAGCGTATTAATAGTGGGGTTTAGTAAAGGGGGGAAGGACGTACGAGTGAGATGGTAGTGTTAGGCAGTTGAATTATTTGCGCCCATGTTAAATCTACATCCACCAAATATTAGCAACCCTACTCCAAAAATTTACTCTAAATCTCCGACTCTCCAAGTATATTCCACATTAAAAAAAAGGAGAAACTCACTAGCACCCTTAACATTTTTCGAATCAAACAAACTAGCAGTACTATCGAACGTCGCCGGCGTACTACCCTTCGACATCCTTCCCTTGAACACAATAGGCCATTTCTGCGCCAGGACTTGGCCTGTTGCGCAAAGGGCTGCGATTATTGAGATGGAGGTTTGTAGTTGGAAATGCATTTTTTGAGAGTGACTTGGTTGAGTGGGTAAATGAATATGTGCTTGCTTTGCTTTGCTTTGCTTGCTGGGGAATTATTTCTAGGAATGAAATTTAAAGGAACAAAGAGAGGGGGGTGGAGATATATGGAGGGGGGGGATCGTGTTGCATGACCTCATGGAATGGAAAGAGCATCTGAAAAGCTTATTTGATATGCGAGGTCTCAGGTTGCGTCAGGTATATCAGACAAAAGGTTCAGATGATTGCGAACAGCCTTGGTTGTAAGCGGGAAGCATGGGGACTATCCAGAGCATGACTTTCCGGGTTTGCACAGACGGTCCTTCGGAAACGTTCGCGTTCACAACCTTATTTTCCCCAATGAAAGGGTAGGTAGATCGGAAGGAGGCGAGCGATCCATAATAAAATACAATACAAATGTATTAAGGAACGGGTGGCCAACCAACTATCCTAAGTACACGTGGTGAACAATTACCCAGAAAATGGAAAGATAGTTATGGACCACCGGCCGGGTGTTGAGATGGGATCCGAACTTTAATATAGACCAGGCCGAGGCTCCCGAGCATACATAAAAAGCGTAAGAGTGAAAAGTTACATCCAAAAAGAAAAAGCATGAAAATTTGAGAATGGTATATGTACTGTACCAGTATCTTTCGACTTCAATGAAGAAGGGCGTTGCCTGGAGCCTAGTCATGGATAAACCCGTGCCTACTCATGCAAGTTTGAAAGGAAACGCCGCCAAGTCAACAACAAACTGCGAAAATAATGGTAATTCATCAAACAATAGTCTTAAAGTCTCGCGCCTAGCCTTCTTCTCATTCTTCTCATCAATAAACCCAAAATTAAGCACGAATAAAACCCAAACATCCCTCTGAAATACTTGGCCTCACTTGGCCAAAACCCCGTATGTTTCACAACTTCAACAAACTTTCTCTCTCGGTAATACACTATTCTCCGAATCCGAAGAAACAAGAGAATTTGTATATGAGCATTCGTCTCGGTCTTTGCAATCTGCCATGATCCCACCGCCAGAATTACAGAGAAGTGGAAATCGTATTGGGAATTGACGTCTAAGCTGTGACTGTGGCCATTACCACGCTGGTGATGGTGGATAGTGTTGAGTTTCCACTGGCAGGTGTGGGCGCTGCAGCAACGGATTCCGAATCTGGAATGTCTGTGGCTATTTGACCGTTGACTTGTAATCTGGGCGTCTTTTGCGCATTTGGATCAATGCATTGATAGTACCATTCTACAAGTGAACATGTTAACAGCTGTAGTTTTTTAT
Organism: Cudoniella acicularis; assembly: GCA_013054445.1. Taxonomy (NCBI): domain Eukaryota; kingdom Fungi; phylum Ascomycota; class Leotiomycetes; order Helotiales; family Helotiaceae; genus Cudoniella; species Cudoniella acicularis. The sequence continues at coordinate 17,023 of JAAMPI010001008.1, forward strand.
CTTCGGGCGTCTTACCATTCTGGCTCTGGCAGGGGTATCCTCGCTCGCAAACGTTGCATCCTTTCCAGCCTGAACCTCCGCATTGGTACCACAATGCTACGGGGCATCTGGTAGCATTTGGATCAGATGCTGCTGCGGAAGTTGGGGTTGCAGGAGGCGCTGTGACATAAACAGTGCTGACGACTGTTGAAGGCTTGGGAGAGGGAAATCCAGGATTCCAGCCCCATGTCCACGTGGTCTGGGCGCTTGTACTCGTGGTTGAGGACTTTGTGACAGTGACAATTGCAGTATAGGTAGATGTCCATTTGGGAGTAACTGTAACGGTGCTGGTAATGGTAATTATGACTTGGGAGGCCTTGAGTTCATGATTAGCTAAGAAGCAGAATCTTCTGTTCTTCACTTACAGCCAATCCAGCGAAGGCACAAACTGAAGCCAGTGCTAATTTGAAGAATTGCATTTTGGCAGATGGGTGTTCAAGTGGAGTTCTGAAGATGGTGATTAAGATGAGAGGAAGATGTGTTTGATGGGGAAAGTCCTTGGGCTTCTATACCATTATATAGGAAATGTTGGAGGACGGCAAGAAGCCTGTCCTCATTGCCGAGTTGTCTTTGCACGAGAGAAACTCAAGATATTGATTGCGAGGCTGGTGCAGGCACCTGCAGAGAAAAATATTGTACCACGTTCCCGACACAGATGCTCAGGGGAAGAATTTTCAACAAAAACGTTCGGTAACCTGTGCATGATATATTCAGTCCTATAGGATCTCCAATCACGAGCTTTGAAGTCCGCCACTTGGGCTAGAAATGGAAGGTTTTATATGAAGAGGATTGGGTCTCTGTCGGCCAATAGTTCATATTGACGCCGTGATCCAGAGTTGTGGCCAGCAATAACGTGTACTCCTATCTATGTAGATTGATGCTTCCCGTTTTGTTGAGACGACACATGCTGTAGGACCCGAATATTGTCGACAGAATCGCTGGGTCATCGAATCCCGAGCGCGTGCGGATGGCTTGGAAACCCCTTTGGATGTTTCATTGGCGAGAACCAGAGCCAAGGGACGGGGATTTGGGAATCCTGGTTGAGGGGGAGAGACGAAAGGAATATAGGCTAGATAGCTGCATAGCGCAAGTAAAAACGAGATAAGAATGGTAAATATCCATGTTCAGTCCTTCAAGAGATATCGTGAGGTTAAAAATAAGGGCGGCACGAAGTGTTTAATACCCCCGATATTAAGACGTCGCGAGTTCTTAAATGAAATGCGAGAAATACACAGACCGGAAGGACACAATCGGCGGACCACTGAAGCCATGTGGTATGATATAAATTGTGCTTGCACAAACGCGGACATCCGGCTGATCAGCGAGATGAGATAAAGCATGTAATTGTACGAAAAGAGAGAATAAGAACATGTACAGAAGGGGGGTAGAAGACCAGGGAATTTTTTGGGTGCCAGAGTGCTGGAAATTGGGCTGCAGGCTCGTGTAGCATGGGAGTTAGAAGCCGACCCAGGAGAATCGATGCAGCTAGCTCTACAACAGTAACGATAGGCGAAAAGCTTCAGAAACGTGGTATGTGCATTTGACATGGACGATTGAGCTGCGATATGTAATTTGAAACCTCTGGAAGAGGTGATTCGCGGGACGGGTTCGCATGGAAGGACCTGTTCTTCAAACACCCGGCCCAAAAAGGATTGAGCAGAGCATTGGGGGATACGAAGTACTTCGTAAGTCTTGGGATACTAGCCCATCAACTTGTCCTGGGAATGCAGGACGAGAGCGAAGCAATATCATAGATTGTTGACGAGATACAGATGATTCGAGAGCAAACCGGGCAGCTCCCCTTGTTTCTTTTATGGGCCGATGTTGATTGGGTTGCCGGACGAGGCGTGCGATGCAGGAACGTGCCGTGTACGTGTACACGGGACGGAGGAAAGGCGAGGTTCATGAGTGTGGCGTGCCAACCAGATGTTTGTTGATGACGATGATGGAGATGAAGATTTCTGGGTGAAAGAGAAGAGTTGAAAGAGGAAATTAAATGAACCGGGACGGCCCGGGAAAATATGAAGCGGAACGGGAAAAACAAGGGGCTGGGACTACGGAAGGGGAGCAACCTTTTGCCGAGGATGTGGGGTCCGGCAAGGCAAGCTCCAACTTTCTTGCGTACCACTTCTGCCTCACAGCTTTACATGCCTGCGTTTCTGTTCTCCAACAACCCTCTATTACCTCAACATCCTCAACTGTACCAAACGTCACAACCATCTAAACACCAAATCCGCCCTACTTCACAGTCTTCACCATGGCAGAGGAAGAGATTGTCATCAACAGCCCAAATGTCCCTAAGGGTCGAAAAGCATTCGTGCCTTTAGGTAGAGCTGGCCCCACTCGTACAATTCTGCGAGCTTGTACTAAATTACACACGCAGAGAACAACCCAGAGGTGATGAGCGCCTTAGTTCACAAGCTCGGCCTTTCTTCAGCTCTCTCGTTCCACGACGTCTTCAGCATCGATGATCCCGAACTCCTCGCTTTCATACCCCGCCCAGCAAGCGCTCTTCTTCTCGTCTTCCCAATTAGTAAACCATACGAAGTCTTTCGCATGCAAGAAGATACGGACCGACTAGATTACGAGGGCAAGGGACCAGAAGAACCTGTTATTTGGTACAAACAGACGATCAGGAACGCATGTGGACTGATTGGTATATTGCATGCCGTTAGTAATGGCAGTGCAAGGCACTTTATTGGTACGAGATAATTGCCCACCAAAAAACCAGATGGAGACTGACGAATTAATTTCAGAATCCGGTTCCGATCTTGAAAAGCTCATCAAAGATGCAACACCCTTAGCTCCGCTCGAACGCGCCGATCTCCTCTATAATTCACAAGCACTCGAAAGTGCACACCAAAGTGCTGCGTCTCAAGGACAAAGCAATGCACCAGCTGCAGAAGACGACATAGACTTGCACTATGTCTGCTTCATCAAAGATGCAAAGAATCAATTATGGGAGATGGACGGCCGGAGAAAGGGTCCCCTGCATCGGGGCCAGCTCGGAGAGGAGGAAGACGTGCTCAGCGAGAAGGCACTTGACTTGGGTGTTCGACGCTTTTTGAAGAGAGAGGCAGAGACTGGTGGTGGTGAGCTCAGGTTCAGCTTGATTTCTCTGGCTCCAGCTGTGGATTAAGGCATTTAGTTGCAATAGTGGAACAGCATTAAAAGGCGTTGGCAAGGACTGGACGGGACTAACGGACTACATTTCACTGGACTGCATATACATGTGCTGGAGGGGGGTTTTGCGTTGATTTTACAGCAAGGAGATACTGGAGGCATATTAAATGACCTTTGAGCGCAATAGATGCAACTTCTTGCCATCGGACATTGCGAATAAAAAGGAGCATGGATCTTCTCAAAAGATTGCACCAATTTTGCGAACCTTTGCAGGAAAGATTCCTTCAACCCACTGTTAGTTCACTAGATTGTGCCCTGAAACTGGCGACGCGAACGCTAAATCTCACAATCTTAGGCTTAACAATTAGCGATTATCCCCTGTATTCCCAGGGTCTATCAGCGGCAGGAACCGCTAAATTTTCATTGGTGAAATGGCAAGGCTGAAGCGGCCGCTAGCGCCCAGTCTCACATCGTCATCGAAAAGCCATCAAAGTGACCTGACAATTCTCCAGTACAAAACCACACCCTCTCACTTTTCACGGGCATTTTTCTCCCACACATGAACACAACACGCAAACTTCTCTTCCGTACCAGCGCCATCAAAATGGCTCTCCACCCACCACAAAACACCAACAAACTAATCTGCAAGTTTCCTTTCCGTCGGATAATTACCCCACCATCCCACTACCCCTCCTCCACTCCAGCATTCGTTCCCAGCTAACGAAACCACCACAGTCGCGCCCGCAAATAACAAAACCAACGCCCAAGCAACACAATACAAAAAAGGCACTCTTGAACTCAGTGACCTCGACCCCTTTTCCCCCTTCACACAATTCCACACCTGGTTCACGTCCGCCCAATCCTCCTCCGCGCACCAACCCGAAACCGTGTGTCTATCGACCGCTTCCCTCCCTTCAGGCCGCGTCACCGCCCGCATGGTCTATCTCAAAGAACTGGATCCCCGTGGCTTCGTTATCTATTCCAACTGGGGCACCAGCCAGAAAGCGAAAGATGTGGAGAGTAATCCGTGGGCAGCGCTGACGTTCTGGTGGAGGGAGTTGGAGAGACAAGTTAGGGTTGAGGGGAAGGTGGAGAGGTTGAGTAGTGAG
>JAAMPI010001009.1:0-21226 GCA_013054445.1 Cudoniella acicularis
ACTGATGCGTCGATGTGGTGGGTCGGAGAAGACGGCGTATCAGAGCTGGTGACACCTTTCAAGAGCTATCCAGGGAGGAATCTCAAGTGTCAAATTAAATCGAAACGTTTCCACGCTAAAGATATCAAGGCGTCTGTGCGCTGAGACAAGGCAACGAAACCAAACCTGTACATGTCAACCCAATCAATGCTTCAAAATGTGCCGCGTCTGCCGTTGCTGGTTGCAGCATCACTCTCCTCTTTCCAGTATCGTTCGTACCGGTAGCTTTCCAACTTCTTTGTGTTTGCTTCGTCTCGGATCCACTTTTGATAAATTGCCTATCTTATCTAATCTCAGCTCGACTCTGGAAGATCTCGCTTCACTCGTCCCTTTCTGCATCGTCAAAAGGGTCTTGTTATTCTCGATTTCAAATTTGCGAAGATTTTACAGATTTGAGCTCAGAGCCGTGAGCCAAATGATAGCAAAAACTCCTTTGCCTCTCCGAAGGGCGAGATATTGTTTTAGATGACTTCACCGTGTCACAACTCACAGTCACGATACACAAAAGGCAGGGTGGAACGCAAAGAAGGGCAAGTTTAGTCGCATGTCACTTCGTTACTATTTCAACAAATACCCCAAAACACATCCCTTCATGTCCCTCTCTCCTAGTCCATCCCGGCCTCCACCACTCAATGTCTGAAGCTAAAGTAGAAGAACCGCATCCACCGGCACAGTGTATGCGAGGAATCGTAATATCAGTATAAACACAATGAGGGTAAAGCTAATTGCGAAGAGGCACAACACCGAACTCAAGGAGAATTGCAAGACTGACGGCGCTGCATCCTCTTCGTCCTCTTTTTCGCTGTGCTTGAGCGTTGGTTCGTTCGGGATCCTGCTTCCACGCAAAGAGCATGCATCCAGCGGCACAATCGCTCCTAGAAACTCCTGCGACCAGTCCCAAAGGCGCCCATTTCGATCTGCACGGAAGACGAAACTATTTTCGTTTTGTTCTCTCCCCCCGATGTCCAAGTCGGATTCGGATTCCGATTCCGAATCTTTTGTACTTGACTGCCAGCTCTTCATCCTGCCCTTTGAACTTGAAGAAAATGCCGCGGTTTGGCTTCGTGTTTGGGCTGTGGGAATTGAACTGCTTGCCATGGAAAATGACCGGTTTGACGAAGTTGCCTTTTTCGAAGCTGAGTTCATCCTCGCTGCGAGGGTGCTGTTTAAAATTTTGGCTGCGCTATGCTGGTGCTGAATGTAAAGGAGGATATCGAAAGCAAGAGCGCTAATGTTATTCACGCCTTCCACCTCTTCAGAATGTTTCTGCCATATCCCGCCGCCACTTCGACATTCCTCTATGAATATGCGAACATATTGGATGACACCGTCATTAACCAGCCACTTGGTTCCGTCTATGATACTTGTCGCTACGTACTGGTAGCTGTCGTATTGTAGGCCTTCGGAAAAAAGTATCATTGCAAACCCTTGATTTGTTGTCTTGCCTTGTATTTGTAGGCGCGCCTTTGTTCTCTCTTGGAATACTTGCCATGCCCGTAGTCGAGAGCGCTCCGTCATGAGTTTGTAGAACATCTTGATATTTGTTCTCAACCCGAGGGCTTTCACAATATCACGTTGTGTGGGCGGCATTTTGGGGCGCGTCGAGCTTGTGTTCTGTGTTGTGTCGTGTTGTGTCGTGCTATGTTGTGTTTTGCAAAGGCTTTGATCATGAAAACGATCTGGGGACGCGAGACCATAAGTAACCGCAGCTGGCGTTCTTCTCCATGCTCGTGTTTGTCAGGCCCAATTCACTTTTGGCATTGGCAGGCAGTGAGTGATAAAACACGGCCACGCGATATCAACAAGGCGATCGAAGAAGGGAAATTTCAGATAAGAACCGGGATCGCTGGAACTTCATGGTTTTTTTGATCTACTCGAGGGACCAGAATTTTATTATTGTGCCGGGAAACACAAATGTTAGAGGCGCCTTTCCTCGAGGAATCTCAAGGCGACTCCTCTCATGTCTCAAACTCAAATCGAAAATTCCGAAATTGACGAGCAAGCGGGTTTTGCGCAAGAACAATATCTAAACACGTAGTCTGAAAAAAAAAACTTCCACACAAGCCAAAATTAATGAGAGCAGTAATCAGTCCTTGGGGATGAAGGGCACTCCTAGATCGTCTCGTCTCCTATTCGTAATCGAGCATTTCTTGCTTCATCCAAGGTATAAATATTTAACCCATTTTTCTCCCTTCAACTAACCGCAAATATATATTATCAGGCTTGATGTTGTAGATCAAATTGTGGCACGGCAAGATATTAAACACTAAGGGGGTAATATAAATTACTTACCAAGCCATTGATACTGAAATAGAAAGCCTGTTTCCCAGATAGACTTAAAGTTAGGTCGCATACCTAAATAACAACAACTCCCTAGTAAGAAGTCGGTTTGCCTGGTTATTCTTTAGTTCCTTCCTCTGGCCTCCTTGTAGGAAAGAGCTATTCGGAAGTCTTGCTGTTTTTTGCTTCTTTATTGTAGATCTTTCAAATCTACTCGTTTGGGTACTTTTTAGGGGTAGATTTTAACTCTACTGCCTCGTTGATATGAAGAAGTATTTGCTGTTTTCGCAGATGCAACACATGTTTTCTTAGCAAAAAAGGGTTGGCAGGCCTCCAACTAAAACCCTCGTTTAGTACTACGATTTAGGTATTATTATATCAGTAAGGAATTCGTCCCAAACAGGATTCCGTTATTATATATGGCAACGAAAACATGTCGAATAATAGCAGAGGTAAAGCCGAAGTGAATTTTGTTCCGGGTTATAAAAATAAAGCACTCTAAATATATCCTCTCCCCGACCGTAATACACATAGAAGAGCGAACTCGTACAAAACACTCGAAAATCAAGAAATAGCTACTAAGTGAAAAGTGCTAAAATTCGAGAGTCAAGATAATAGAATAAGCCAGATTAAGGTGATTTTGATTTATTTCTTATAATATCTCACAGTTGCAGAAACATTTGAAGTGTTGTAGGCAAAAATATTGAAACGGCAAACTCGCAATACCGCTACGCTTGGCTGGCCCACCCATCTGCTCCCCCAAGACCTCCGCTACCCGCATCTTAATTTTCGACAAATTCTTTCGCTCTTCGGCTTTGAGATTTAAGCGTAACTCGTCCGACTCGGTGATGTTGGCATAGAAATCTGGCAAGGCTTTGCTCGCCAGTTTCTCCATTCTCTCGTCGTCCCAGCTCCCATCAAGCATAAACTTGATAACTATTTGAATTTCCTTTTGCCCGAGTCGGCAAATTCGCGACGAGGCTTGGTCTTCCATCGCCTTGCACATTGGGCGGGTCCAATGTACTGCGTGCCAGCAGAGAAATTGAAGATCCAGGCCGAAGCCTCCAACTTTGTACGAGGGCAAAAGTACCTTACATCGGCTAGGGTCGTCATTGGACGTAGCAATGCACTGATCCCGTTCCCCTCTCGTCATATCTGCATGTAATAACATGCATCCACACCAATATAATTCAAATATAGCTCCAGGAAGAGTTGCTCAAACGAATATTCAAGCCAAGCAATAAGCTTGGAAATCAGGATGTAAACGACATCCATAAGCGCTCCAGCGAGTGCGCTTATTTCTGGCGTTTATTCGTTGATAGTAGCTGTGAGTTGTTCCTTTGCCAAGTTTCTGGGGTCAAATCCCAGTCTCTCTTTTCCCAATATGACTTCTCTTTGTTTATGGCCATTATAGAATTCATTTACCTGCGCTGTTTGCCATTCATTTTATATGAACGGTTGTTGATTTTTGAGGCGGGATCGAATTGCCAATTGGTACTCCATTGATTTTAGAAGCGTATCCTCGCTTCAATAGAATTATTTCATATACCTTTCCAAGCATATTCCCTCTCTTTATAGGGTCCGATGATCGGTTGAGGAATTCCAACACTGCTTTGGATGTTGCTCGGAGAACTGCCCACGGATGGTCGTCGTCGAGCGTGAAGGGATCGATATTTGCTGGGCATCCAAGCTTTCCCAGTATAATTCTAGGCGAATCAATTCCAGTAGGCCGGTAATGTCCGTATCGTGGTTTTCTGCAGGTGTGCCAGTCAATAGGACACCAAATTGGCATTCCAGGTTTTTAAAATCCGGTGTCTTCCCGGCTGTTAATATTTCAAAGTGTGTCTCTCATCGGCAACGCCAAGAGAGAAGCAACCCTTTAAGTCGGGTGAGCCATCTCCTTGACCCCCATTTCTCCCCCAATCCCCAAATGCCTTCACGCCATTTCGCTCCTGGAAAAACTCGTATGTAGTGATAACAATAGTACGGTTTGGATTTTGGAGTTTTGATATTCGACCCCTTGTAAGAGTTTCCGAAGATGGGTTTGCGGTGTACTCTATGATGTCGAACGAGTCGTCGAGGAATCTGATGGCGCTCTTCATCCCTTGAAACAGAATTGATATCAGTAAAATGATGGAGTTGTAGTTAATACCACTCGGGAAAGAGTAAGAAGTGCCGTTTTTTTTAGCAGAATTTGATAATTACTCACAGTTGCTGAGATATTAATGCAGGAATTACGCATTGGATCTTTTGTCTGAATATAGGGATGAGAAGCACTGTTTGACTGATAAAACCAATAATTTCTCACAGTATCAGGGAAATTGAGTCAGCAATTACATGTTTGGTGTTTTTTCTGAAGGTAGATAATGAGAGGTGCTGTTTTTTCAAGAAAACTAATAATTACTCACAGTAGCTGGGAAATTGAAGTGAATAAGTATGTCGAGACTCTTTTGTCCGAAGGCTGGCTTTTAATCCACTCCTCTGGATAGCAGCTTCTGGAAATCTGGATCCTTTCCTTGGTCGAGGATGCGTGCTGTGAGGCCAAGGACCTGGATTGTTTTGCGCATTCCCATCTCATCTGCCGTGATACCACCACCGTTGTTGATGCATTTCTGTGCCAGATAGGCACACCCTATGGCTTGGTGTTGATACAAGTCGTATGTTGGGAAAAACCCTTTCACCCAACTATTTGTAAGATCAGCAACATCTAGCAATTCGCAACTATACTCTAGCGACGGTGCAGAAGCAGAATATCTATCCAGTGGGTCCTGTGTTGTAGTGAAGTGTTGCACCTCCACATTGGTCGGCGTTGCTAGCTTGACCGAGCGAAAGACACTAGGCGAGAAGGCAGGAAAGGGGAAGAAGACCATTGTGCCATCTTGTGCTAATGAACGCGCTATGGCCATGTCATCTGGCATAGGAAGACGGGAGGACCCGAGACTCCTGTGCGGTTGGGAGCACTAGGGCTCTGTTTGGAGTAGTTGGAGAACGTTGCCTGGGTTGAGCTTAGTCGGAGAGCACCAAGTCTCCTTCTGGCGTGGTTGGAGAACGCTAAAGCATTTAGTAAGATAACCCTAAGTCTGTTTGCAGCGCTAAAGGCTTCCACCTACCCAGTTGGCAAACACGCCGCATTCACTCAATCACTGATATGTTGATTCAAATTGAATTGCCAATACCTCCTACCACCTGTGCGGAGGGCACAGGAGATCGATTCTGTCACAATGTTGCCTGCTGAGCCCCGAAAACTCTCAAGATGGCCTCAACGTTCCCCTTCCGCAGCCGCGATAGTCGCTCAGCGTTGAAATATCCGAACCTCTCTTCCAGCCCATTAATTAGCATGTGGTTTAAAACCATCGTGGCTTTCGTGCATGTCGAGACTCGGTCGTAAAGTCCAGCCAATTGTTGATTGTTACTCAGTGCGAAGACGAAGGATCTCGGGCAATCTGATACCAACCCTACGAGATATTCAATCAATCTAGTGTTCGTTTGAGAATCCACAGATGGCTCGGTGACGCTTGGAGAGATATTCGCTTTTGAGGTTGAGAACTGGAAACCCAGACAGTTTGTCACAAGCTACAAGCAAGGAGAATCCGTTCTAGGCAGACGGGCAACACGAACAAATTCAAAGCCAGGCAATCTTAAGCAATAACGAGGGCCAAGGAATGGGCCAGGGCGAGGGCATAGGCGAGGACGTAGATATGGTGGATGATGATGAATTTGACGGATGATCCTATTGTCGATAGCCAGGGGAGACTTCTTCTTTGGAATGGAACCAGGTACGAGCTTGCTGTCGACGACGGGATTGACGTCGCGGTCTCTCTCGCACATATAGATTAAACTAATTTATGTCCCAACTCAATAGGGCACATTTAATCACAGACCTGACGCGCGAGAAACAATTTTCTAAATTCAGCAGAGCCTCCCAATACTTTACTGCTCCTTAACGCCAAGAATTCTACCTGTTCCATCCAAATTTACATGGGCATGCTTGACAAGCAAGTTTCACAAGGCCTCCCTGTATATCGTTCCTTGATTCCATACGTCCAAAAGTCATAAATTCTTCGGACCTCGACTCAACCCATTAATTGATGCCTCCAACGTAGAAAGGAGGAGATTCCCGTAGACTTTTCTAAACACAGTAATGAAATCCAGTAACGAAATCTAGTAATGAAACCCACTCGGGTTCTGGTATAAGTCCCCCCGTATGTTCGGTAACAAAATTCACCCCGGCTCTAGTCTAAGAGTCCACTATTGATTGTACTTGAGAATGAAATTAAATACACATCAGCTACAGGTCGACTAGTCTATCTATTCCTCTAGGAACAAGAATTATAAATAACAGGTTTTTTTTTAGATATAACTTAGAATACTTATTCTTTTTTCTCTGCTTCCCATTTAAAATATCTCTATTTTAGATTTAAGATAGATGAAATTTCTAACACACCGCTCCTATAGAGCTAGTATCATTCCGTTACTGAATATAAGAAAGGGCTTATAGTAAGTCCTAGATATAAACTAAATATATATAAATCAAAGCCTTGATTTAGGATTTTAGGCAATGAATAGCTAGGAAATTTTAAATCTTGAATGACAAAGAAGACTATTGTCCCCTCGGCAGATCACTAATTGGCTATGCATTAGGGAGTGTACGGAAAGGAGACAAGAAGAAAGCATAAGCAGGGCAGGAAATTGATTGCCGAAAACTTCATATCGAGATCCAAACCCGAAATGCAACGTAGTAGTAAATTATCTTCTCGATAATTTGCCACAACCCCCCTACAAAGATGACTGACTCAAGTTCGTATTTTCAAAAACGACATCCGTTCAGACAAAGTTCTTACTAACGCTGATCATTGCCTCGCTAATAGATTAAAAATGATGACACATAGGTAACACGACAGGCCACCCGATTACAGTCAGCAAGGCGCATACAGTAAGAAACACTACCCAAGTTGCCGGGTCCCGAGGAGAAAGAGGTTGAGATAAGCCGAAGACAATGCCGCATGCGGAAAGAAGCTCGTGTTCGGAAAATTCTCGCAGTTTCTCACATGCTTGGACTTTGTGCAACACACCAACTATCACTTTTGAGCCCAGCGGAAAATTCTGCGAAGACGCCTCGGATACTGGGTTATTTATGAGGTACCGAAAAGCTGGCGTATGATGAAAAATTTCCGAAATTTTTACTAGCTGACTTGCAACGGTCTGAGTTCGCAAGCTGGTGCACTAACTCCGAGGCTTTCAATATTCATGTTTTAATGCTAGCCGTCGTATCCCAGGCGTTTGGAGATGAATAAATATAGACATCAGAACGCTACAAGATCCCAGGGCAACATTGACAATAGGATTTTCGCCAAAAATGCTCGTGAAAAAAGGATAATTAGAGCTTGAGATTCCAAAATTTACAAAATCTATGTACAGCGCAACAAGCAGTAATTCGTACTGTACAGAGTTAAGAACTACTACGAGTACCGCGGAAAGGAACTGAAAGGGCTTGTTTTGTTGGCCCAATGATACACATTTCACGAACTGTCGCGCTTGCTAGATTTAACAATGAACGTAGTTCGGATCAAACGCAGTATCCCCACACTGAATCTGCCATGGAGGCTGCAGGGCTTGAAGAAACTCCAAGTAGAGCTGCGAGTAGTAAAGCCGATAGGTCCCTGGAGGCAAAAAGACACGCTGTCTTGTTGCTATTTGTACAGTTTTGTACAGTACCTGCAGAGGTTTGCTATGCATTCGGCTTCATCTCACCGCGGTTACCGTCTCGCAGGCGCGATATTTCCTTCCCAGCTTTTCGGTTGCCATTGTTCGCTCGGTCCGCCTCGATCTTGTTTCCAAGGATCGGTCTTTTCTTTCTCGGCCACTTGCTTGGCCTCCTTTTCTTGCACAGGGCGCTCGTTGAATCGGTGCCTTATGCCATCCGGCACCTGCATACTATTTGCCACTTCAGGCTTTCCTTGGGATGAGTTTGTTGGACGTTGTGTTCCCGACGACATATCTATCAATTCACCCTGATCGCCATTCAGTATGCTCTTGTTGTAATTCGATTCCAGATTATTCGGAGAGAGACCGGTTCTTAACGCAGAAAGGGGTTGTCCTCTCACCGCCCCAGGAGCATCCAAAACGCTAGGTTTTGCAGCCCATCTCGCATCCGCCGCGGCGGCCAAAACCTTCAAATTCCTCTGGCGGACTAGATCTTGAGACTGTTCGGTGAGTGACGGTGGATCCCTGCGAGTATGTCGAAGCCATTGGTGCCATTGTGGAGAGATCTTGATTTCGCTATACTGCGTGGCGGATGGGTACTGGATTATTCTTCGCATTCGGTGTTGGTGTGAGTTCAGGGTGTCGCGAAACTCCCAGAAAGTATTGCCTTGCAAATCAAGACCTGAACGGGATATCTTGGTCAGGACAACTTCAAGAAGAATTGAGGCTTATAACAAATACGAGGACGGGGAACTTACCAACGAGGAATCTCTTCCGCCAAGGCACCCATCTTTGAGTCTTCCATTTATACCATGCCTTTTTTATTGGCCTAGCAGCACTCGATGACATGGTGATTTGGTAGTTGAAGAGCGAGCTCTTGAGAGATTTGCATTCGAGCCTTCGCCGTGGACAGCAGCCGAGTAATAATCACGTGACTTGGTACAGGGGTTCCCAGCGAAAACTTGGTCTCGTCTCGATAAACATCAGGTTTTTCATGTGCAAGGAAAACAGCCAGAATGTCGATCATTTTGCTGAGATTTGCAGTAATGGCACCGTATTCTAGTAAGAGGCAGAGATCTCTTTGTGTTAAAAATATGCGCAGCAAACGTTGTCCACAGCTATATCAGCAACTTTAAGATGTTATTTTTCAACAATGCTTGCACACCGACGGCCCGCAGATTTGGGGCCCGACTCAAGGGCCCGAAGGGGCCGTAGAATATGGTTCTGAGCTTATTGCAACCCAATAGAAGTAGGAGGCAGGGCAATGCAAAGGGGTAGCTTCACCCGGCCCTTGAACGCTAAGCTTGAAGCCGATCACTAGCCGAACTCATCGTCTCAACTCGTAGGTCCATGGAGACCTGATAAATTAGCTACTTCTTATTAAGAGTTTTATAATTCCTGTAAATTTAAGGCTCGACACGCCCTAAGTGCTTCCTCATATGCAGCAATCTCTCGTCTCTCTTGTACACGGAATGGGACAGATAGCAAAGTACCTGCTGATATTCTGCCGTGCCTTTGATTTAATTTCATGCCAAAAAAAAACCCCCATTTGTGTCAACCAACAAATTACAAAGGACTAGGTAGTGATGTCTCGTTGCACTGTAAGGTTACATGCGGCGTCCCCTCTTTCTGGAGGAGTCCGGGCTTCTCTTATCGTTATCCTCACCCCCACCAGCAATTAATAAGGCTGACGCTGACAGATCCCTGAGACCGTGCTCTTGGGGCATCTGCCCAACGGCCATGGCTGCAGGGGAGCGTTTACAGGGGACCTTTTTCCACGAGGGAGCACCCCTGCTGGCATCACAAGGACCCCGCGCCCATTTGACAGTACTACACCGGTACTCGGCTTAAGCTCAGAGCACACCGGGCTTCCAAGTTCTGTTGGGAAAAGGACATCGGACAGATGGAGTAGTACATGCAACACTCAACGTCTTGTTGTGTTCTGTATTGCACATGCGAGTACCTCCGTACTGATGCAGATGCATGGTTGCGAATCAAAGCGATGAGAAGGTCGGATCCTACGGGACAAAATCGGAACCGAGATCGGCAAACAACGGCCACGCCGAGGGAGTGGGAGCGGGAGGAGCAGGAGCAGAAGGAATATTGATATTGATATGCGGCAATGCGAAGCTCTAGTGCCTTCCAAGAGCTTCTGGAAGAATACCTTGGTACTTTCGAAGTTTTTGAAAAACCGAAATCCACGTCGGGGCTGGCGTAGCGTTTTCAGCCGAACAAAACTGGATGAATGTTGAAGCCACCCAAGCGAGCCACGATGCTCTCTGCGCTGCGCTGCAAGTGCCGGTACGGATCTGCACTGGTTGCCGTTATCTCTAGCTTTTACCGTAGCACGACCACGACACACGACTTGTTCTTCAGAGTTTTCCTTAGGCGCTCAGGGTCTTCCTCAGCCACCATTGCCTCTCTGCATGATGCATCTCCGGTATCACCAGCCACACGCTTAGCTCCTGAGCTTGGCTCCCGTGCTGACAGGCCCAGGTCGCTGGGCCCGACATTCAGGGTCCAGTGTCAAAGTGGATCCGATCGACCTGCGGGGAGGTGTGGCTTGCAGAGAACGATCTGGCATGTGGTCGGTCAGCTTGTCAGGGAGAAGCGACATACCTAAGTTTTGCACCTCCTGCAGTAACCTGCTGCCCGAGTCTCCGGGCCACTACCTACCTAGTACGGAGCGCTCTACCTAGGTAGGTACTTCCGAGTGCTGTCCTGTCCTGCCCTAGACCGATCACGGTCGCGAGGCCCAGGGCCCGGCCTACCGAGTACATTTTCTTGTACCTTATTATGAGTGTAGGTATGAGTATGAGTCTTCGATGCTCGCATCGCATCGCGGCATCATGATCGAGCTTCGCCTCATCGGCCACGCTCAACCGCGACAACGTGTCAAAGGACACACCTGTAGTTGCTGTTGAATTGACCAGTAATGAATCAAACCTAGGTAGATGCAGTACGTCGTCTGCTGAATTGTGTTGTAGGCTGTAAGGCAGGCTACGCACGCATATGACCGGAGATGGAGGAATATTGTTTGCGCATCCTATTCCTCATCGCCGAAGCGAGAGCGAGTCGAGTCCGGGGCGCTTGGCACCGTTACTGCAATTGTACGAAGTTCTCGTTTCGCGCTGTATTCCAGGAGGGGCATCCACGCAGTAAATTTGAAATTGAGGCAGCGGATGTAACATAGAAACGTCGGAGTTTGGCCACCTCTGACTACGCGTACGCTTGAACTTCTGTGTCACAGTACTCTCAACTGCGAGTACCGAGTATCTGGTGCAGTCACTCGCATTCGCACTCATAGGTAGTAGTCACTGACTGAGCCACAGCTGCGGGGTATTCTTTGACTCTTTGCAAGGTTATGGCAATGGCTGCGCTGGCTCGACAGCACATGGCCTTGTACCAAAGGGTCCAGCTTGACCATGCAGATTTTCAGCATGCTTGACATTGCAGAGCAATGCGATTCCTAGGAGGAGGAGAGACACGCAAAGTCCGTAGGGCAGAGGTGGATTTGAGGTAAAAAGAAATTAGACGGCCGTCGCCGGCGTGCATCACAACGTACGAAGTACTGGAGAGAGAGGCTGCTATTCCTGGTCGCGTCTTCCGAACTTTCGGCGGAAGCCGAGCCCACTTATATTTCTATGAAAGCCAATTAAAAGTGTTAAAGTGAGGCTGGGAATATGCACAGCCACGAGTTGGGGCCTTCATCCCTGAAGAGCTAGCGGCCCGAGGGAGGCCACACTAGCCCTGATCCGTCATCACATCTTGGTGAGGCTGCAGGGGTGTTGAACTTGGAAGTGACATCATGGTGAGGAGAGGAAAGAGCGAATCCGTACAGTCCACCTTCCCCCCGTCTCGTCCGACGACTCAATGGACTCCGCATATGCACAGCTGCCATGCATCTTGCCCGGGATTCGCAACATGCGAGCTTTGCAAAGTAATATAACCAGCGTCTCTCACCTGCTTGCTCTAGACCCTCCTCCTCTCCTTATACCATCCACACCCACTACCCACCACTCCACAATTACACATCGCTTCAGCAACAGCAGCAGCACTTTCTCTCATATACCCGCTACTGGATGACTACAACGCGATTTCTTTAAGCACATGACCGGCTTCTGATACCATAAGCCGAGTCTCTTTCTAGTCCCTTCCACAAAGCCGCGCAACTCGACGTCCTATTTGTCGGCGGCTAGTCGACCGGCGAGTCATCCAAGGCCTTCTAAGAAGGATAAAGACTCTCCATCCCGCCACCGAACAATCCGATCCGACTCGAAAATTTAGCATGTTACAACTAGCTTTGCCCTTACGCCGCAACGAATTCACAGATCAGCACCGCTTTTCGTCATCGACCGCAACCAATTCCTCCTCATCTCAACCGCTATACAACATAAACGCAACCGCGACGAACGACTTCTTCCCCTTTGCTGCCGACCAGCCTTTGTTCGACTACCAGGCCCAGCAGTTCGATCTGAGCCCCTCGCAATCGCTGATGCGGACTGAGCAGCACTCTAGCAGCTGGCTCTCAAACGGCCAACTGACGCCTACTTCGACGACGAGAGCACACCACCGCGAATCCTCGCTGTCCTCGCTGGGCTCAGCAGGACCAGCGTCGCCGTACACTGCCAATATCTCGAATCCGCAAGTGGCTGGGGATATTTATCATGATTTCCACGATTATCATCAAGCGCCAGCGAAGCCACTGACCCCGATACATACTCCGCTGCAAGAAAACTTCCTAGCGCCCAACTACACGAATTTCTACCACAACTCCAGTTTGGCATATACAATGGGCCACGATGGCCTCCCAAGGCAAATGGGCGACGCGGAGCTGATGCCTGCACCCGAACTTCACTCACACTCGGGAAGGGCTTCAATGGCATCGGTGGCAAGTCATGAGTCACCATCCACGCCACCATCATACGACGAAGAGAGGCAGAAAAATGGTGAGATTTCAAGCCCCGACCTGTGGTCGAACGATTACTTACATCGCTGTGATGGTCAAGCCTACAGAAGTTCAATACCGAAACTCAATCGAACAATGACGGACATCTATGCAGACGAACTGTACAACCCGAACTTTCAAATAACCTCTGCTCCTTCCTCGAACCCAACCGCGACGACGACGCTTTCGCCACAGCAAAACGACGTGTTTTCACAAAGGTTACAGGCTGCAAACAATCAACATCTGAGCACACAAACCCCGTTGACGATACCTTCAAGAGAGCGCTCGCCATTCCGACAGGGTTCTCCTCTTGCGCCTACCAGCAACACATTCGGTGCACAGTCTCCCAATGTACGTTTCAGCACGGCGACACACATGCGCGAGCAGCAAAAGGCAGAGAGTGATGCCCGGGCTCTTCAACACCAATTTGAAAGGACATCCCCGGAGCACACAACGCCAAAGACAATTTCGCCCAAAGATGTCGACTTGGTGTATCACGAGACCGAAGAAGATGCCAGGACCCCCCTCTTTCCTCCTCAAATTCCGCAAAGACAGTCGCCATCTTATCAACAACCAGCCGCCATCAAGGAAGAGCCCTCTGAGGCGGAAGACAATACTTCTCAGCGCAGCTACGGCAGTATGGCGACCTCGAGGAGGGAGAGCTCTTCAGCATATTCCACGTCCTCGCAGGCTGCGCAGCAGCGAAACAACTACAATTTCGTCACTCCCGGAGTACCAGGCGGTGTCCGTCAGATTCCCCAGCAATACCCGTTCATCTCGCAAACCCGCAGACAACCCAGCAACTTGTCGAGTGTAAGTGAAGAGTTCCCGGCGACCCTTACCTCGATGGAATCAAGCGGCAGCGAGTTTACCCCTGAGTCTCCAGAACTCAAAAAGCCTTCTAGCGTAGCTGCGGATACGGGAACGTACACTTGCACATATCACGGCTGTACTTTGAGGTTTGATACTCCAGCAAAACTTCAGCGACATAAGCGGGAGGGGCATCGGAATTCCACGTCGATCACAAGTGGGGCAGAAGAGGGCGGAATGACCTCAGCGGCGCAGCGCAATTCTCAAGCAGGTCCACATAAGGTTCGTCTTTCAAAATTTTGCTTTCCCAAACCAAAACTAACTCAAGTGGTGCAGTGCGAACGAATCAATCCATCGACCGGCAAACCCTGCAATACCATCTTCTCGCGACCGTACGATCTAACCCGGCACGAGGACACGATCCACAATGCCCGCAAGCAAAAAGTCCACTGCCCGTTGTGCACCGAGGAGAAAAGCTTCAGTAGGAACGATGCGCTCACAAGACACCTGAGAGTGGTGCATCCAGAGCACGTGGAAATGTCAAAGAGTCGCCGACGAGCTCATGACTGATCTTTCGAGGTGGTGTCGGCGGAAAAAAAATTGTCACATCATGTTCTCTCATCGACGAGCGATTTGTGGCCCCACCTTCATGTCGCACTGCAAGCCATGGACGCAGGGTCGACGGCAGACGACGGCAGCTCCGTCCATCGGGCTTCGCGATTATTTCTGATCGCAGGGTCCCCGGACATTATTAAGAGGGATACCGGATATAGCGATCCGAGCTGCCAAGTGCCAACACAGCCTGGTGATCGGCGAATTGAAGGGTTCACAGTTGCGAAAATGACATCACGACGTCCATGCCCCGTTATGCTGCGGGTTTCATGCCCCAACGACAAAATTATTAATTGACGAATTTCTTTCATCATCATTTCATCATGTGCCGTCTCATTTGCATCTATGTATAGTGGAAGGAATACCTGCTTGCGCAATCTATATCCTTATGCAATTTGTTGGCGGGGCCTGTTTACTGTAATTCGTTCTGCTATACATTTCTTGCTATATATTTCAGACCGCATGTATATTATGTTTCCTTACACTTATTATTTGCGGGCAAATTTGCAAAACGGATAAGCGCAAGCGAGCAGCAGTTCACAAAAGAAAATAGGCAATATTTCATTAGAATGCGTCAGCGGCCTGTACTACTGGTTTCCTGTTTCTCTTATCTTGTCTCTATGCCGACTTCATTGGCTGTGTTTTCTGTAATAATTATCAAAATGGCTGGAGGACGAATACGAAATCACGACTAAATGAAAAGATAGAGATAAGACAGTCGAGGCGTGAGCCCGTTGTTGTAATTTTATATCGCATTAGATGGGATAAACTAAATTATAATTAGACTTGATATAATACCAATCTGTATCGTGCTACGCTGTTACAACTTTGACAGAGCTAATTAACTTGAGATTACCCTAAGTTCTAGCAGGCCCCGACCAGTCAAAGGTACTAGTAGGTAGTTGCTAATTTTGTGAAGTACACCCGCAAAATTCAACGACGTTCGCAATATTTTGTCACATCGTGCTAGCTAGAACCACTTATAAATAGGGTGTCCGAAGAATCTCCAATCCTATTTTATCCCTTGAGAAAAGAAAAACCTGCTTACTCCCAACCTTAGTCACTTCCATCTCCCATTACCGCTGCCCTGGCATCCTCGTACAATGGCTTGATGTCAGTCCATTTTTGGAACTGCAAATGACATGTATTAGTTATGTTCATAGACTTGATGTGGGTTATCCCGTACCTGATACCATCCCTGTGCACTTAATACCTCCAGACCTGGAATAGTAACCCAGCCAGCATCTTTCGCCATCTTCATTAGTGCCGTTTCGCTCGGCTTGTAAGCCATCTCAAGTAAGGTTCTCTGTTTTGTTGTGTCCGTCTCAGGATGTCTGAGGATCGATGCCAGGATTTCCCGCATGTTCTGCTCGATGGGCTTGTCTGCTGGTATCGTCCCAATAGCTACGCGAGGGACCTCGGAGAGGTTCTCGGCATCGGATACCCCCGTAAGAGGGATGATGTTGAACTCTGGGGGAAAGGAGGAGATCACTGTCGCCAGTTTGGAGGGTGTGCGCGAGACGATATAAATAGGACTGTGATCGAGTGACTGTAGGGCATAGATCGCAGCTCTAGCGGTGCCACCGGCACCTATTACCAGAGCGCTTCCTGGTGGCCCAGACGAAAGGGTCGAGTATGAACTAGAGATCAGAGAGTGGGTCATTCCAAGCCAATCCGTGTTATCTCCAACGAGAAGTGAGGGACAACCAAGCTCGCCAGCTATTGGAACGATAGTATTAACTGCCCCGATAAACTTAGCAGCCTCGGTCACTTGATCGAGAAGGGGGATGATATCGAGCTTGAGTGGAATTGTAACAGATGCTCCTCCAAAATCCGGAGAGCGGATTAAGCCTACCACATCCTTGGCTTGATCCGTTTCAAATCGGGAGTATCGATGAGGGAGACCCGCTTGTTGAAACATTGCGTTATGCAATGCTGGTGATCTTGAAGCAGAAATTGGCTTTCCGAAGAGGTAAAACAACTTCTCTGGGATCTCGCCCATAAGTGACAGGCCCTGGCGTATCTCAGCGGCAGACAGCTGGCCCGGTGCTGCCTTGAAAGGTAACGCTGGGTGAGATACAGGCGTCATAAACCCATTCAAGATCCGGCTCAATTTGCCGGTTGTACCCATATTGATCGCAATCAGAGGCACATCGTGTGCTCTGGCAACCGTCGACCTAAATTGCGCAAGAGCAAAATTATCTTCCATGCTCTTGGCAGATCCAACGAGCTTAATGATGTCTCCGTATTGGAGAGCCCTGTTGTAGTACTGCACCCAACCACCATTTTTCCACGATAGCTCTCCCTTCGGATCGTGGTGAGATGCGATGATTTTCGAAAATCCTCTAGCTTCCGTAACACTTTGGAGAAGCTCATCCGAAAACGTGATCTCGAGATCAATGTACTCCATTCCCATCCGGACGGCAGACTTATACAGCTTGAGCGCTTCTTCTGGGTGATTATCTGGAAATCGACCGCCTTGGTTGACTGTCCGTATAGTGAAAATCAGGGGTAGTGAAACGATTGATCTCAGGTGGGCGATTTGAACACTCAAGAAATCAAGTGTCGGAATCCCTGGCGTCGAATTTGGGTCCTCCAGTAAGTCAACTCGAACCTCAACAGCGTCCGAACCTACTGCAACGAGAGGAAGGACATTGGCAGCGGCGGAGATGTTAGGCAGGGTAAGGGATACAAAAAACGAATGTTGTTTCTTTCGAATCTCCTCAAAATGCGTGCTCTCGCCCGAGATGACAGATAAGAACCTTGCGAAATCTTCCTGTGCAACCGACAGAGCTCCCGATTCCCCGCTCTTGCTGTGATATTGGAAGTTGCTGCATTCTTGAAACCAAGGTTTTCGACGCAAATAGACACCCAGCATGTCTTCAACATACGCGGGTCGAGTCTTGTCGATCTGGAGATACTCCATAACTTGTTCAGTGTCGCGGTGTACAAGGAGCACAATACCCCCAACCTTGTGGTAATCAGAGAGGATGCGGCGGGCGTCGGGTATCTCTACAATACCACCACCACAAGCAAACACGTAGCCCTTTGGCTTTTCTTTGACCATTTCCTTCAGGAGGGTCAGCTCAGCCTCTCTGAAGCCTTCCCAACCATGAGTCTTGATCATTTCCGGTATTGTCATACCAGCAACTCTCTCAAGTTCAACATCGAGGTCTATGTGAGTCCGATTTAGAATTCTGGCAGCCCAGCCACCAGTTGTAGTTTTACCTGCACCACGCATACCAATGATGAAGATGGACTTGTCCGATAATGCGGACGATGAAGTGGTCTTGCCGTGTCTGGCCTCGACCTCTTTTCCGAATAGTCCAACTTGGAAAGATAGGGAGAGTACATCCCACCAACCCGGCCAGGTCTTGCCTGTGCATTCCCGTTCTAGAATCAACACTGGCTTTGGCGCCGCAACGGCGAGAATACTGAAGCTCATAGCCACACGATGGTCATCATAACAATAAACTCCCTGATTCGGTACTTCTAAGGTCATGATTGTCTTTCCATCTATCTCAATTCCATCTTCCAGCTCACGGCATACGACGCCAAATTTTTCAAGTTGGTCCTTCATAGCGGCGATCCGGTTACACTCCTTGACGCGCTGGTTGGCAATTCCTCGGATTCGCGTAGTTCCCTTTGCAACAGCAGCAAGGACAGAAGCCGTCAAAAACGCGTCTGTCATGGGTTCCATATCAACTTCTGGAATGGCCTTTAATTGTCCAGGAATTGGTCCGGTTACAGTAGTAGAAGTGTCAGTCTGGACCACAGCGCAACCCATGGGTCTAAGGATCTCGATAGCGAACCTGGCGTCCCCTTGTAGCGATACAGATCCTATGTTTGGGATAGTGCATGTGGTTCCAGAGATAGCAGCAACAGCAAGGGGGTAGGTTGCTGAACTTGCATCACTCTCCACAACATACTCGGCTGGGTTTTGATACACACCTTGAGGTATGTAATAAGTATGGTCCTCCGTCTTGGAGCGAACGACGTAGATTCCAAACTTCGCCATCATGGCAGTGGTCATGTCGATATACGGTTGGGAGATAGGTTTGCCGCCGATGAGACGTAATGTCACAGGATTTTTGGCATATGGTGCGCACATGAGAATAGATGACACGTATTGTGAGGATATAGTGGCAGCAAGCTCAATCTCGCCTCCTTCAAACCCTCCAGATGCAGTGACGTCGAGGGGAAGGCTGTGTTCCTTCTCCAGGTATTTTATGGCAACGCCATTTGCACGTAAAGAGTCGACCAGCGGTCCTATTGGTCTCACCTTCATCCGCGCGTTTCCCGTAAGAACCGTGGATGAGGCAGAAGACGGTTTGCAGAGTGAAACGACAGTTGTTAAAAATCTTGATGCAGTTCCAGCATTTCCGATATAAATCTCGGTAGGGCTGGCTCGGAGGTCGCCCCCCTTACCTTGGACCAATAGAACCTCGCCGGCATCTTCCCAGGCATAAGTCGCACCGCCGAGCTTACCAATTGCAGTAAGCATAAACTCTGTGTCGTCGGAGTGAAGTAGGTTCTTGATACGGCAGGGCCCAGTGCCAAGTGCTGCCAGAACCAAAGCACGATTTGAGACGCTCTTAGATCCAGGTGGAATAACCTCGTTGTTCAAGGATTTCGGAACACCAGAGTTAACAACAATTGCATCGGAGAGTACAATCCTGATAGCGCGGTCTTCCACAACACTAGCTCTGGGTTCGTGTGTTTTCCCGATACCAGATAGCAAGACAATCTTCTTCTTCTTGCCGTCGTTTTTCTTGTCAACCGCCATCTTTTGCAGGAGTACGTCAACGGGGCAATGCTTCCCAGCCGTAAGCTTTTGGACACGCTTGTCTTGGAGTGAAGTAGGAAGACCGTAACTAGCAATGCATTTCACAAGACGAGCCACAGCACCCGGCTTGAGTACGCCCAGAAATCGAGCTAGCTCCGCCTCTTTGACCATTCCAATTGCAACAGCCTCCCCATGGAGGACCTGAGGGGTCAAGATTGCTTCGTACGCGTGGCCAATGGAGTGGCCAAAGTTCAAAAGGTTCCTTAGACCACCCTCGCGTTCATCTGCGGAGACCACGCCGGCCTTGATTCGAGCTGAGCCCAGGACAATTCTTTTGAGAATTTCTCGAATGGGATCCAGCCTGGCAGAGCTTCCCGCAGGCTTGGCACGGATGGTAGCCATCAGGAGATCGGCATTGGCCTCCAAAGCTGAGAACTCAGCTTCATCCCATATCGCAGCTGTCTTGATGACCTCGGCCATGCCATTTATAAACTCACGCACCGGCAATGTTTCGAGAAATCGTAGGTCGATATAAATCCTCTGCGGCTGCCAAAAAGCACCGATGAGATTCTTGCCCATTGGCGTGTCAATTGCCGTCTTGCCGCCAATAGACGAGTCAACCATGGAAAGCAAGGTCGTAGGGACTTGCACGAAGCGCACTCCTCTCATAAAAGTTGCTGCTACATAGCCAATCATGTCACCAATAACACCACCGCCCAAGGCGACAATCACTGTATCCCTCGTGCATTGCTGCGAAAGCATCCAATCTTCGATTTCGGCCTTTGTTGCCCGACCTTTCGAGTGTTCGCCGGGGGGGATCTCGTAGGTGAGTAGCCGCGGCGGTGCCGCCAATGTGCTTGCGCGCGATTCGAAAGACTGACGGAAGACGGGCACGTAGAGAGGCGCAATGTTGGTGTCAGTGATGAGGACGTAGGTCGAGGACGGGAGGTTGGAGAGCAGGTCGTCAGCCACGAAGCTCCGCCAGATGTCGAAATCAACGACAATGTCCTCCTTGCCGAGGATGGCAATGCGCGTCGGGGTGTGAGGAATTAAAGCACCCATGGCGGCCGAGTTTATGTGCAGATGGGGATGTGGATGAGGATGAGGATGGAAAGATGTTGTTTTCCCATGGACACAGGAGGAGGAGGAGGAGTGCTGTGGTAGTACGAAGTAGAGCCAGGTGAATGTCGGGGATGAAAATTGACAGCTCCAGTCGGACGGGAAACGTGGTGAGTCAAATCTCGAAGTCCAGGAGCTTTCTGCCGTAGTGAAAGAATAAAATTCTTTGACCGCCCTCCACGGCAAGTGGCTGGCTGGCCCCTGTTTCCCGTAGGACCAGGGCACGCTCTCCCCGAGTGGCCGAGCCGCTATCCGTGCTTTCGGTCCCCCCACGGTCTCGGGACTTTTTCTACCAGGATTGGATCTCGGGTATCCTATTGGCTCGATCTTTTATTGCGACGCCGAGGTGGAGATGAGTATTATTTGTTTATAAGCAATTATCGGAGCTATCTTTAGGTTTCAAGAAAGTAGAAAGCCCTCAACTGAAACTTGAAAGTCTACCTAGGTAGTTGGGGGTGAGGTCGCAGGTACCACCTACCTAGGTATATACCTAGGCAGCTGGAAGGTGGTAGGGTACTTATGTAAGCGTCGCTCCACCCGAAGTCACTTCTCCCGGCCATCATCCTTCTACAAGACAATACACTGCGTATGCTCGACACTACCACCATCGCCATCGCTCTCGGCACCACCGTTGCGCTCACAACACTTCACACTCTTCAATCCAGAAGTTTCTCCTCCTCGTCGGTTCGCGGCCTGCACGTGCTGGGAAAATAGCTCTGCCGATAGCTGTCTGTTACAGAGCATAATACTGACGTGGCTCTGGCTGAAGTCTGAAGTAACCAGCAACAACAGCCTACACTGCACCCGAGAAACCAAAGCCGGGGCATTTGTGCCTATACTTCTAGCCACCGAAATTCCGGATGTTGCAGGCTGGCCCGCATCCAAGACATGTAAAGTGTCCACATGCAGCCGCAGCCGGGACTTTTCGT
>JAAMPI010000101.1:0-67910 GCA_013054445.1 Cudoniella acicularis
TCGATGGGGTTTTTAAGGAGGTTGATTACACGGAAATAGTGAAGATGTGAAAGTACGGGGTTGAAAGGCGCGTAGATTCTGGCAGAATTAAAATTTGAGAGTGGGTTCAGGGAGACTATTTATCTTTCATGGCCGTGAAATAGTTGTGGCAATCACGGCAATGTGTTATATGAAAGTATTACTATTTTGGGCGTGCACACCGAGATGTTTCTGATAGCTGAAATCGCGGTGTAGCTGCATTCATTCGAGGCTATTCCAAAAAGAGAAAAATGTGTACACAAGATAAGCAATTCTTCCAATCGGTCATTACTCACACGAGCCACAATTTTCCAGGGTTTACGAATCCAATTGCTTGGCAAGGAAAAAACAACATGTAGTCGGCTTTCCATGCAGGCCCTAAAAACCTAGCAATGGGAACTTCTTATGGCAGGATAACTGAGAAAATTTAGAAATCCTTGGTTCGACTCAATTTTTGACAAGAGGAATAAATACTCCCTCTAAAAGCCAAACAGTAGATACAAAGAAAATTGGCATTTATTGTAGCAAACATAACATGCGGAATCATATTCCCACATGTTCACTTGCTAAAAGGGGTGGATGGTCTTTCCTTGCAGGCCCACAAGATCAGGACAAGGGCTTCCAGACTCTGATTAGCAGCCTCATTGGAGAATCTTACAACCCATCGATGCAGAAAATGTTGGAAGGGCTTTCAACATTGCCTCTAAACAAAAGCAACTAGTAAATCACAAAAAACAGTACCCGAAACCCGTCATGCAGGTAAGCTTATCTCAGGGTATCATTTGCACACCCACTACGTAAGTACTTCCAAAGCGCTTAGCGAATGCATGATCATGTTGGAAGTATACGCACGTGCAACTCAGGGATACTCGTCGTATAACGACGATAACGAAGGATTTTCCGGCGGACTTCCCCAAATCGCTGTAATACATGCGGCAGGATTTATGTTGGCACAGAAAAATAGAATAAAAGGATAACGAATGCGGTCAGCTTACTAAAGTTTATGAATAGAAAGGAAGACTTCTGATTCGATTGATTTTTGAGTATTTAAAACAAAGTGTATGTGGTGTTTGCGTGCGGTACGGTGCAGCAAGCAGCAAGCCCTGGTAAGGTTATGACAATGCCTACGAGGTCTTAACTATGAACAATGGTCAGCATTCTGGAGTCCGGAATTTTCTGCTTGTAAATCAATCGTGATTTCTGTTCCGACGGGGAGAAAGGGGGAGGGAACAACGTAGTCAGCATGGCTGGAGAAAGGTTGAATATCGTCACTTGACTTGGATATGTAGATGATGCCGAAATTCTACAAGCATCAGACGTAAGTACAACAAGATGCACGTGCCGGTTTGCAATGCGCAAAGCATCAATTTGAAGGAGGAAGAGATTTGCATATGTTCGAACGATAGATTGCACCTTCCTACTGCATATTGAATTTTGGAAGCCGGCCCACTCACAACCTGTCCAAGCCCAAAGCCCCACATCCCTTGCACTGATAACTGAAAGAGAGGAGCCTCAAGTATTTATCCTTAAACATTTATCCAAGAACCGACATGTGCCGGTGTATCGGTACTTGAGGAAGCGCGTCTCGCTCGATCCTGTCGTTCCAAATTTCCTAAAACGTTGGTGTAGATCGCTGTCAAAAAAATGCCCGGACGCCCCTAAATTGATAGCGCGCATTACAACGCCTTCAATCCACTAACCCGAAATAAAGCATATAGCAAAGTGCAGGTCGTGCATCCATCCTACCCGCAATATGGGATCTCCTGGTCTCCCATATGAGATAAAAAGCTTCATCGAAAAGTCATGGTTCGATCGCATATATCGAATAATCGTCGTTGTAAAATGGGATTGACCGTGTCGATCAATATCGGAATGTACCCTGTCCACCTTCCTTCTAAGATTCATCAATTAGATCAGTTCGAGATCCCTTTTGTGCATCAGAATCCGAATGCAATCGGCGAAGTTGGCATTTGACGGTAGGTTTGGGTGCGATCAGTCCTTCGCCATTGTGTTTCCTGAGAATATCTAGTGGAAGTTTCTCGACATCAAAACCTATAATCTCTTCAGTACTGTTGTCCGTTATTACTTTGGGAGGTCTTACTATGGAAGGCCCGTTGCCGACTTGTTGTGTATATCTCCAACGCTACAAATAATATGATTGTGAGGCCAACGGCCACGGCGAATATATCGGACATGTCCACTAATCCACAGTGAGTTATGAATATCGTCAAAGTGTCGACTCTTCGACGCTTAATACATGATAGAAAGTACTGTGGGAATCTGCCAGGCACTGAAACGCTTCATAAGAGATACCAAGCAAACGGAAACATGTTGTGGGAGATGCAGCGATATTTGAACTAGTCCTTAACGAAAACAGCTGACAACTAACAGCATGGGCTTTAGTCGCGCGTTGTGAAACAGCCGTAAGCCTCGGGCAATTGAGCGAGCAAATGAATAGTATTATCAATCAACGTCAAGAGTGCAACAGTTGTTACAATTAGACCACCCATGGAAATACAGTAGAAGGGTCGGTAGCTGAATCCCGCATGACTCGTGCGGGCCATGGAAAAATAAGCTTCAAAAATGAGTGTGGCTCACTTGACAGAAGAACCTGATCGATAATAGCGCGAGTACTATTTTGTAGCTGGTATGCGCTTTGATCGTATGCCCGACATCTAGGTATACGGTGAGGACCGATAGGAGGTCCGGCAATCAATTGCTCGAGGGGATTTGAAATTTGTATGCCAAAGATGCTTTGGATGACGAGGAGAAGCAGAACTGAGCAAGATTTCCAGATGTTTCAAGTGTTTGATATCATGATATATGTGCATGATGCTTTGTGTTGAATTGGCAACTACCGACGCCTTGCTAGGGTTTCTTGCAGATATATGCACGGAGGGCATGGAGGGCCGCGAAGATCACAAAGGTCCCCTGGTCCTCGCGTAACCTCTGTCAACCCTTACTCACAAGTGACCAATCTGGATGTGTATTGCAGACGACACTGTGTCGCCACCGAGGCAGACTTAGCCAGTCGAAAAGATGGAGAATGAGTTGCCTGTGTGGACGATTGGATCTGCTTTCACTCGATTTGGGCGACTGCATAAGAAAGGTATGCGTTCTCTGGAGCCTGAGGGTGGGATGTTCCGAACTTCCGTCTAGCTGCGAGATACGAGCTTCGAGCTTCACGAAGTACTGTACAGTAGAAGGAGATAGGCGGGCTGGAGGCCGAGAAGGAGGCCGAGAGGGAGGCCTCGCTTGTCGTCGTTGTGTTCGGGGCTGGCTCCGTAGCGGGCTGAGATGGGGGGAAGGCCGATCTGGACAGGAGGATAGTCTGGAGTCTGGATACCTAAAAGTAGTCTGGATGAGAACGACTTCGGGAGGTCGTCAGTTTTGGCTCGTATTTCACGTGATCTGATTTACCCCGCCTCAGCAAACTTCAGCAAACTTCAGTAAATAGGGCAGCCAATTAGATGTAGCTAGATGCAACTAGTTCCATTGGTGTTCTAAAGGCTCGCAAGGCCATCGAGCACAAGCACGTCGGGTGTTCTCGGCCCCAGCCCGGAACCCAAATTCAAGGCACACAGGCACGTTCCTGAAAATCTCGCGAGATTTACAAACGTGGGATTTCACAAGCACAAAACCCGCTTGAACCACCATCAGGCCCACAAAATGTCTCTCCTTAATCCAATACCGTCCCAGAATGTCACTCTACACGCGCGGCAAGATAAGGGTGAAATACGCGCGAGCCTCGGCATCGCGCCTGTCTTCAACTTCGCTCGGTACCTAGGTATCTTTTTTTCACAGTCGCTAATCATATTGTCATAGACTACCTCGAGACCACCTCCTGGCTTTTTCCTTTCTTTCTTTTCGCATAGATCATAGATTCCTTGTTTTCTAGACTATTTTCCGACTTTTTTACTACGTTATAGACCTTTGTTTTCATATTTCGCGTCGAATATAAAATAGACTAGTACCCACAGGATGAGCACGAAAGGTGATATTGAGGCAGTTCGAAAGGATATCGCCAACCTGCTCCATCAGCCTGAATATGATGATGGTAGTGCTGGCCCGGTTCTTGTGCGACTTGCGTGGTTAGTCCTTGCTATATATTGCCAAAAGGGCTTGTATCGCCGATCTCTCGTACTAACATGCTGCAGGCACTCAGCTGGGACTTACGATGCTGAGACCGACACGGGAGGATCTAATGGAGCAGGCATGCGATATGAAGCCGAAGGAGGTGATCCTGCCAATGCGGGCCTACAGCATGCGCGCGTGTTCCTCGAACCCGTTAAAGCCAAGCACCTATGGATCACCTATTCCGACCTCTGGACACTTGCGGGTGTTGTAGCGATCGAGGAGATGGGTGGACCAAAGATTCCGTGGCAGCCAGGCCGTACTGATTATGTCGACGACTCGAAACTTCCACCTAGAGGACGACTACCCGATGCTGCAAAGGGATCGGACCATTTGCGGTGGGTATTTTATCGAATGGGGTTCAATGACCAAGAAATTGTAGCGCTGTCGGGTGCACACAACCTAGGCCGCTGTCACAGCGATCGATCTGGCTTTGAAGGGGCGTGGGTCAACAGCCCTACCCGGTTCTCCAATCAGTATTTCCGCCTCTTGCTGTCGCTGCAATGGAAAAAAAAAGCAGTTGAGGAATGGAATGGAGCAATTTGTCAACTATGACGAGGATACCGAGACAGAGCTTATGATGTTGCCCACCGACATCGCCCTCACGCAAGACAAGGACTTTCGGCAATATGTCGAGCTCTATGCGAGAGACAAGGATCGATTCTTCGAGGATTTCTCCAAAGTTTTCGCAAAATTGATGGAACTGGGCCTTGTGAGAGACGGCCATGGATATGTTGCCAATTCTGATAACCAAAAAGGAGGTTATCTCTCTGCCCCGAAAAAGAAATCGACTCCAGGAAATCCCGCGAAAAGCACGGATGATAGGGTGAAGCCCAGTGAGGGGTGTCCTTTGCAGCAGGAAAATAAGGCTTTCAGGGCGCGCCTGTAATGATGGAGTGATTTGATGGGAAGTGATAGAGTAATGTGACAAGAAGTGTATTGTACGCGTTTAGATGCCCATAGACATAGAACTAGAGATAGAGATAGATGCTTGATTTGCGATAGATTATAGACTTGTATGAAGAGAATTAGCTTGAAAAGACCCCCGATGATCCAATTCACTCAGCGGACTTAAATGAAATGAATACCCGAGTAGGTAATTTTTACTTGGAATCGAGGAAGGTGCGACTTACTTCCTGCCCACCTAAACCTCGCCAAAAATTCGAAATGCGGCTTTCATCTGAACAGTATTCCTCACCCGCCCGACCTAACGAGCCTTTCTCCATTCTTAAAAATCTCTCAGACTGTTTTATTCCACGAGAATGCGTCTCTTTTCGCGCAAGGCCAAAGTGAAGGTTGTTAAAGTGCCTGAACCAGCTCCCCCAAGTCAACAGCAGATTCGCGCAGCCAGTCTACCGACATACCCCGAGAATCTGTCCATCTCACGCAAATCCTCCAGCAGTAACGAGAAGGACACCACTCAGCATACTTCGTGCCAAATAACAGAGAGGTTGCGGAAGATCTTGGACGAATATGCACCGAAGGAAAACAATGAATCAGATGTCCCGCCTCCTCAAGTTCAAAAGCCAATGACAAGGGATGTAACAATGGAAAATGTTGTTCATGCCACCGTGAGACTTCATGGGCATCAATGGAGGTTTAGAATTAGAAACGTGAAATCGAGGAAATGTATGTATCGACCCGAATCCCGCCTAATAGAAACAAAATAAAAAGAAACAGGAAAATCTGATTGGACACAGTGTGCATGGCAGAAGGATTCAAGAAGATGGATGAAGAGCTCCAGAATCATGGTATGGATCATCCTTCCTTAACACTATTGGCAGCTGATAAAGTCCACAGCGAAAGCCAGACGAAAATTTGAGAACTGGCTCACCTGTACACTGCAATTGGAATTCGAACCTAACAGTTGTTCGACAAATACCTTAGGTCGCTCGCCTGCAATTCTTGTACCACTGATGGGCCATGGCTATACACAAAATATTAGGATCGCGCATCCAAGCCTCTTGAGTTACTGTCGAAATGGGCCGGTCAACCTGACCTTCCGAATCATGCTAGCAGCCTTTGGCGGAAGTGCATTCATTGTCCTAGTGGCAATTACTATCCTAAATTCGAAGACGAACGCTGCTTTGGTCACGACAGGTGTGTTCACGCTGGCGGTTGCTTGGGCTCTGGCGTGCACCTTGAGAAATGAGCGTCCCCAAGATATTGTGCTTGCAGTTGCAGCCTACGCTGCTTGTTTGGTAGTGTTTGTTGGAGACGGAACAAGTGCTTACAAAAATTGAGAGACTATGCGCAACTCAGCTTGCAACGAGATGTCGCCTCTTTGCTGACAGGTTCCAGTGAGGCTGGTTGGCTCAGGTACAAACTTCTGGAATCTGGATTGTCATTTGACTCAAAAGCATTGGTCTAGAGTCTTCAACGATCACTTGCCCGGATTGTACAGCTGATGGGAAGGAAAGGGGGTCAGCAGCTCTGAACACTTGTGACAGAATCGCAGAGACACAATTAAATTATCCTAACCAAGCGAAAAAGCAAACGTGGGTACTATGATACTCCGTAAACAGGGGTGACTACACGTGACCATAAATGGCTCCTTATTTCACCAGTCCCACCCAGCCAGGTAACGTCTCATCAGCCTCATGCAGGTCGGAGACGGTATTTTCCCCTGATTCATTGGTTGCGCAATATTGGCGAATCACGCATCTCGCAGGCGAACGTGGCAATCTGAATCGTAGATGCTACGTTCCCCACTCACGACAACAAATCTGCGTGTTTTCCAACCTTGCCTCAGCAATTCGAGCAAATGCAGAACCGAGGATGGCCAATTTACCTCAAAAGCGCATAGCGTAGGCATATACCTAATCTACGGCCATCCAAGTGAAGCCAGGTGCCGCTATCGTGAATTATGCCTATGCTCCTGGTTTGATATCAAGCCGTCTCTCCTGCTAGGTGACGAAAGTGGGCTGCGCTGTAATCTGGAACATTGTCTAGCGCCGGCGAGGTTATTAATAAGTTACCAAAACAGACCATGACGGAGCCAGCCATTGCCATAGCCAGAGCCGTGCGTAACTGACACTTTGCAAAAGCCCAAAGGGAGAACTCGGCGCATGTCCAACAGAGGAGTGACAGGAGTGACAGGAGTCTTGCTGGCCTTTTGCGGGATATATGCACCCAAGGGAAGCCACTTCATATATCTCCCGTGTTTGACTTCAAGCACTCTGCACAAGCTTTCTTCTGGACTCGGCTACCCAGTCCGCCAAGGCTCAAGGACCCAAGGTTAACGACGATAGACCTCCTCCGGCGAATGTTTCTGGACGTTTAATTTGCTACCACGCCGCAGACTCCCTAGGGACTGCCTGGACTGCCTGGACTGCCTGGACTTCCTCTCTTTGACGACGGCGCGCGTGCGGGCAGGATTCTAATAAACTCCTTTTTAGATTGCTTGACTGCTTCACTACTTCGCTGCTTCAAGTCTTTGTCCTGCTTGGCGGCATGTGTAGTGTTGCAACAATAGTTCCACGAGAACTCGCTGCCTGTTCCCCTCTGATAACTTTCCAAGCCCGAGCTTATCCTCAATCCTCACCCACTCAATCCCTATGTGGCTGGCTGCCCGCGCCAATCATCTCGTCCCTCCTGTTCCCACGCCGACGTTGGTTGCATCGTATCCCGCATCCCGCATCCTCCTGTGCCCGGCCTCAGCATTGCAGTCAGATATCTCGGAGTCTGAGCAGTGAGCAGCGGCCCTCCATCACGTCGCCGCTGGCCTCTCTCCCCCGCCATGTCCAACACCGAGCCCCAAACCCCCAAACCTCGACGACACCTTCCCAGCAAAAGTCACGATGCCTCCAGCTCTAGCGGCGCTTCGCAAGCTGATGCGTCATCGCAGTGGAGGCGTGGAAGCTCTGCCATGCTGAACACGCAGAGTGTGCGAGAGAACGCAGACATCGCCGTTTCCTCTCCAGCCGACGACAATTCAAGCTCAAGCTTCGCAGCCACTTTCCAATCGAAGACGATAGCGCCTTCCCCCCCTCCGAATCGCGCCGCAGCTCCCACCAGCAATTTGAACCTCGTTCCTCTTGATACACAATCTCGCCTTGTCTCTATAGATTCCCCTTCGCAGCACGCAAGCCCTCTCAGCGCAGGCCTCCGCATTAAAACCGATATAATACCAAACTATACTATCACTGCAGCCAGCGCGCACAACACCGCATCTAGTCCAAACGATTCCTCAAAAGCCTCCACGAATTCTGCGAATATACCTATAAAACCTATACAGCGAACACCCAGCATCAAAAATATACTTGCAAGCAGTATCGGTAGTACCTCAGGCCTCGGCTCTACGCCCAACTCTGCCTTATCCTCTCCTATGCTGAATGCTATGGCTGATGTTACTCCTCTACCTTCACCATTAATGACCGGAGATTCCCCCGGGCCTTGGAGGAAACTCGGATCTCGGCCGGCTTCACGAGACGTCATGCTGCCTCTAAATTCCAACTCTGCGCTGGTTACGGCCAATGGAGAGTCAATTTCTTCAGCCGTAGCAAACCAGTCGAAGCGACGTGCGTACCAGGAACTCGTCACGGCATCTGGAGAAGCTGGACTTGCCAGTACCCAAATTAATAAAGAAAAGAATGCTGAAGGACACACCAGAAATAGGAGCGTCAGCGAATATATACCAGAAACTATGCAAATTCCTAAAAGCCGACATATTACAGTCTCTAGCTCTCACGCACCAATTCTTGACACCACTACGGATTCTCCCATTCCACTGGATAGTCACATGCGAAGAGAACCGCATCTGGCTGTGAAAAGAGGCCTCGCACCCAT
Source organism: Cudoniella acicularis (assembly GCA_013054445.1). Lineage (NCBI taxonomy): Eukaryota > Fungi > Ascomycota > Leotiomycetes > Helotiales > Helotiaceae > Cudoniella > Cudoniella acicularis. The sequence continues at coordinate 8,941 of JAAMPI010000101.1, forward strand.
AGCTAGACCTCCAACCCCGCCATCTAGCCGAACTGGAGGTGAGAGTAGTGATAGTGACTCGTCTTTGTCAAGTCATTTACCTCGAAGCCATAAAAAAGCTCGTTATGAATATTTCGAAGCTAGTTTAAGAGGAGATTCAAAACGCAGAAGATGGAGGGCTTTGAAGTTGTTAGGCCAGGGTACCTTCAGCAGAGTGATGCTCGCGACGAGTCAATTACCGGAAGTAGAGGATAGGATAGACGAGAACCGTGTGTTTGGACAACCTATGGAGGGCATCCTTAACCCTGTTTCCGAAACCAAAATCGACCGCAAGAAATTGGTAGCAGTGAAAGTCTGTGAACACGGCCCAAAAGGTGGTGCTTCTGAAGAACGTGTTGAAATGTCCCTTAAACGAGAGCTTGAAATCATGAAATCGATATCTCATCCATCGCTTGTACATCTCAAAGCATGGAACATCGAGGAGACGCGCGCAATCCTGATTCTCAGTTATTGTCCAGGAGGCGACCTTTTTGAAGTTGCAAGCTTGCATCGGGACCTCCTTATTCCGTCTTTGCTGAGGAGAATGTTTGCCGAGTTAGTAGGGGCTGTTCAGTATTTACATGATAGGCACATCGTGCATAGAGATATCAAGCTCGAGAGTGAGTCCTTTCTGATTATCGAATCACGCAAACACAACTTAACAATATGATCAGATGTCCTCGTTAATCTCCCGCAACATGAACTCTCAAGACAGGTCGATTGGGCCACATATCCATACTCAGTCGTAACACTCACCGATCTTGGTCTCTCGCGTCGGGTTGCCGATGACGAAAAGCTCACTACTCGTTGTGGTTCCGATGATTACGCCGCTCCCGAAGTCATCATGGGTCAGCCCTACGACGGCCGTGCGACAGATGCTTGGTCCCTTGGCGTATTACTGTATGCACTATTAGAAAGCAGGTTACCATTTGATCCGAATCCAGGGATGCCTGAAGGCCATAAGCAGCGCAGCCGAACAAGTCATCGTATTGCACGTGTGGAATGGAGATGGATTGAGTATGCGGGAGAAGAAGGAGATCATGAAGGAGATCCACAAAAATTTAAAGACAGGGATTTGTTGGGTGCAATGACAGTCACTGAAAATCTCTTGAAGAGGGCGAGGAGTAGGTGGACAATGGAGAAAGTTGCGCAGGAAGAATGGGTCCAGCATGGAATTCAGGTCGAAGGTGGCATCAAATTTCGCGAGGAAGATAACCCAGAAGAAGTGGTTCCTTATGACGGAGGCATTCAAAGCCCATTATAGCACCCACCCCCCTTCACTCCGATCATTTGAGCTTTTTTTTTTATCGAGGATTCAGCCAGCCGAAAATCGACTTTTTCAACTATCAGCTTCTGAGGTGGCCTTTTTTTTTGTCTCGATTTTAAACAATTATTTTTGCAGCGTTTCGGTATTGCCACTGATAACATCATTCCGCGAATGATGATTAACTTCACTCACGCACGCACTCACACCTACACATTTGGCTTCTCCTTTTTTTCTGACGAGCGAGGCTCTGGATGGATAGGTATTACGATACCTGATACCATTTGGGAATAGCATGGAATGCTGGACGGACCGGGCGTTTGTGCGAGCGTTCTTTTTGGGAACTTCTTCATGTGCAAGCGGGCTTGGTTTTTCGAGCGAAAGAAAGAAAACAAAAGATAGATGGATGGATTACATCCAGTGGAAGGAAAATCTTCTTTTATATTTGTGTATGAGAAAATTGGAGGTAAAAAGATCGTGTGGTTATATATTTGTATTTATATCAGGATGGATTGATGGATAGCCCCTTAGAGAAATTAGCTTGGATGAGGGTTGGGTATTGTATATACCGGGGCATGGAAGATGGAGCAGGAGAGATTTTAGATAGAGAGGCGTAGCAGGTTGCGTGAGCAGCGATGAATTGAGGTGTGAGTTGAAGTCCGTTGGGACCATTTTCATGCTAGTGCGTGATATCGTGGGTGAGTGCCAAGAATGATACTAGGTTGCCCACTGTCCGTGTTCTTGTCTGATGTCTTGATTTTCCATATTTTCTGTTTTTGTCACGGTGACGGGGAAGGCTCGAGTGTGCATCAGAATGGACAAATAGAGTTATTTATCCATGAATCAACTCCAGGAAACTGGAGTGCTTGTTATTTCGTTCCGAACCCTCATATTGTCACAGGTCTTTGTTGCCGTTCGTGAGTGGAGCTAATCTGCCTTGTCGAAAAAGATGTCATGGATCACTATGGTAATGCGAGCGACGGAGTGCGTGAAGAGAGCAAGTGTAAAGTTAATGCTACCACTCGAAATGAATAAATGGTGTTTGCCCTATGTGTAAAGGTATCTCAAGAAACCGTCCAGCTCCTCCACGGGAAAGGATTCCATAGACTATTGTATGGATGCTGAAATCGTGTTTCTCCGAGCTGTGGAAGCAAATGCTTATCAAACAACTTGGTATTTTCATCATCTTCATTCCTCATGGTTGAGGGCAGGCAGTTTTTACTTTATACCTCGTTACGATTCAGCTATATCTCAGAAGTCCCACGTGGCAACGAGCATGATATTGAAGTAATCTCATTGGCAATAGTTTCAAGCTGTAACACCGAGTCCTGCAGCACTGTATTTAGCTGATCACTTTCCCACTATTAGAAGGGCAAGGAAATTACTGCTCTTCACAATATCTTGCTTCAACACATCACAATGACCACCCGAGACATTTTCCGAAGATAACAAAGCTATCAAGTAGTGATTTAACCATAAATAACGGCTAGATATGAAACATATCTCAACTGCTTGAAATTGTTTGACAATGTGTTCAAGTACTAATAGCATACTTTGCGAATTGCTTCTCTAAGACTAATCGAAGTCTCTTCCCACATGGGGTTGCCTATTGATAATGTAGGCTTTTGTGAAGGTTTGATCATGATAACAGATCTCCTCGGCTTATGGATCGACCATGATGCTGTACAGCCTCGTGTATTCTTTCAGCATAAATGCGAACCATACTAGGAATTCGCCTCGTCTCGTAACGCCTGCCGCATGAAGTCACACGCATAATTGACTAAGCCCATTTCTATAATATCACGCAAGAGACGTCAACACACCCTTACACCGCAACATCATCACCATCGGCGATCATTCGCAGCGGAAGAAAGCGCCCCAGGCCCGTGCCGGCGCATTAACCACCCCACCGGTACTCAACTTCTGTCCCGCGGAAAGCGCAACAAAGTGATTGGCACAACAGTTGACCCAAAAACCAGACTGTCGGGGCTATGGCTTGTGGTTTGCTCGCTGTTCCGCCCGGTTTCTATGGGAAAGATAGACGTTTCCAATTCAGACATGAATACATTAGGCAAGCGCTCTCTTCTGCGCCTCTAAATAATAACCACCCGATAGGCCCAGGAACGTACCCGTAAGCCAACTGCGGTTCGGTTTCAGGCGCTAGACCTTCGGGTTTCTCTATCAAACGGTGGCCCATTGCATCCACCGTCGACATCCAGCCCTGTTGAAAGCTAAGCAGTATGAAGGAATCGGGGCCTCGTCTCCTATTGAATGCTCGTCGAAATCGTCATCTTTTCACTTTTATCGACCATGCTCATGGTCCAAACTGCGAGATATTCAGGTGGCAGAACAGTCAACCATATATCATCTCATTGACGAATATTTCTGCGAGCTTTCGCGAGCACGGAATCTAACAAACCCAAAATTTGAAACCAGGTTTCCCCTCTTTTCCGCATTCAAGACCCACAAAACGAGCCTACGAACCAAAACGGCGGATGAAAAGACTTGATATTTACTCCGCCCTAACCCAGCAGGGAAAAAAAGCACGAAGTCCCGAGAATCAAACCGAATAGGGCTCCTCATCCGCTGCATCTCGCTGAATCCTCTCTTGCCATCAAACCCAAGAGCCACAGTGCTGGGAAAACAAACCTGCAGTTCCGCAGACACTGATTCGCAGACACTAATTCGCAGAATCATAACCCACGAACCAGAATGTCGGTTCGGGCTATCACCTTAAACCGCTGCGCCCCCTTTCTTTTCTACGATAGGATGGTATGATTATGCAAAGAAGCGGAACTGGAGAAGAAGGCCCGGGCCCTCATTTCCACTTCTGCAAGTTAAAGAGGCGGCTGCATTTCAACAGCAACAGCTCGCCAACCGAATTGTCGGGTTTGGGCTTACGCCCCGTTTGTATGAAGAATTTACCTCTACGTCAGTTAAACCCACCCATAGACCAGAGTGCTGGTATTGGAAAAGTGAGACGGACATCCAATTCCGCTTTTCTCTGCAGCAGAATCAATATCAATCCCGTATAACACGTCCAATGATATTAAGAGGAGGCAAATCTATACCCCTCCATTAGCGATTCAAATTAATGCCCCATTACCCCGTAGGATTAATCCCCCTCTTTCCGACGTCCATCTCTCCACATACGGTGACCGGCCGACCCCCGGACAGGTCTTCAGGAAAGTGCTGTGCATACATCAATCACAAGCCTAACAAGCCTTAAAGAATGCTCTTCAACTAATATCAACCAATAGCACCCACCTCTTTACTGCACCACCTCCTCGCAAGCCATGCAACAAGAACACCCCATGTAAAAGTGAGAACAGGAAGCTTAAACAGCGGCAGCGACTCTAATGCCCCCTCCCTAGAAAAGCATGCAGCATATTACCGCTTGGAATCTTTATGAGCTGGCAAGAAAAGAAAAAGCATGCAGCATATTTCCGCTTTGAATCTTCATGAGCTGGCAAGAAAAGATAAAGGAATGAATGCCTTTTTATCCACTTCTAACCCCCCTTAGCCTCGATCCGACACCCAAACCCCTTTTTCAGTTCATGAACTCTATCTACGCTTGGTGTTTCAGCTCGGTTCTCTCGAAGCCAAGAGGCCCAGACACCGCAAAATTTGACATCAGCAGCAAGAGAGAGAGAGAGAGAGAGCTCTCTTCAGGCTTTCATTCTGAGCCTGCTCGACTCCGTCGTCCACAGAAACCCCATCACGACCAGGCAGGACCTTTGCTCCTCCCACTACCTTGGCTCAAAGGTTCCAACTCAAAGTCACTCGATCATTCAAGTCCAAGACCCCAAAATCCACTCAATCCTACATCTCCATCCAGCCTATACATAGGCTTAACAAAAATGCGTACGTGACGAACAAACTCCACTCCCTCCTTGCTGCCATTGCAACAAACTAACTTCTCATTTTAATAATAAGTCTCCACGGGCGACATTTTGAACATCGCATTTGGCATCACAGCCACTATCTTCGCGGTCATCACGATAGTTGTAACGAAGAGGAGTTATGCCGCAGAACTGATAGCGCCAATTAGCGATCTCGAGAGGCGTCTTGATAAAGAAATCGAGGAGCGAGACATAGTGATGGTGGAGGAGGTGCACTTACGGAGATGGAGTAGTTTTAGGAGAGGCTAGGCAAAGAGAAAGGATATAGTAAAGAGCGGTTACCACGCAAGGACAGCTCACAGACAAGCAAACTAGATACTATGGCACAGGTCTTCGCTTCAATTACAATGCCAATTGCCAGCCTCAATTATTGAGAGGTCTGATGAAGAATTTTCTATTCTACCATACAGTATTTTTACTGCGATATATCATCGCTTTGATACCAAAGCACGCCCACTTGTGCAGACCGGTGGATTATGCCACCGTGTAATCCATGATATCATGAGTCTTGTCTTTCCGGCCAGCAAACCACGAGCCAGCATGCAGAATATCGTCCCGTCACAATTAACTCCTCAGATCCCGACATCATCTATCATCTCGCGTAATGTGTCTAACAACAGACACCCGGCATTCATAAAATCAACTCCCCAAAAAGGAGGGATCCGAATCTTCGTCTCCCTCGATGATATGAATTTCTGTAGCGGACTCCTCCGCAGCTTCTTCATCAGTCGCTGCCGTTACCTTGATTGGAACCATATTCTCCAAGATGTCGTGATGGAGTGAGATCTGGCTTATCTGACCGGACTCATCCATATCAGGGACCGGGCTTTGATCAATGAATGGTGTGCCATCTTCGTCTTCCGCCATGGTGTCAGCAAAATCTTCAAAACGAGCGCGCATCGAGCCTTGGCTTGCTGATGAATTGTGTTGAACACAATCACTTGCAGTATCATCTGCGCCGTCCATGTCCGAGCCCGTTCCGGATATTTGGCCTCTGGAGTTCGTCGCTAAAGTATCGAAACTCCAATTGCCAGTGATAAAACTGCTGGTAGCTTTGCCATTCAGGCTGCTATAGCCAACATTGTTATAATTCATTCCGCCCACGTCGATGCCTTCGTCCTCAATGCTGTCATGCAAGGCATCATGCATCATGGCGTCGCCAACAAGCAATGGAGCCGCATCATCGTCATTGTCTTCGTGGGCTTGGTAGGCAGGCAGGCTCTCGAGAGACGCTGGGTGCACAGTGGTCATCTCGGTACTATCCGAACCAGGATTTGGTCGATGGTGAGCTGCTCCTACTCCTGTCAAAGCGCTCGACGACCCACGAAAGGTATTTCCGACGAGGCCCCGGTCTTCCCCCGACCCAGTTGCATCATCTTCCAGCGAGTCGGAGTCATTGTCGTATTTTCGAATGATATCTTGAAATCTGGGTCCGCCAAGGGGGACTTCAGATCTGCGCCTGTAGAACAGCAAGTACGCACTTTGTGTTACGACTGCCTTCGGGTTTTTGGTCCTCGCAACAGATGAGTCTAAGAGCATTAGCTGAGCCAGTGTCAATAACGGAGCGTTCTCTTACCATTATACTCGTACCACTCGCCATCGTGGAAATTTTTGGCGAACGCAGTGTAATGCCCACCGCCAAGTCCACCCCAATGATCATCGACAGCAAACAAATCGTAAATCTCTTCTTTACCTTCTTGAGTTTCAACAACCCTGGGGGTAAGGTCAAGTCCTTCGATTGGGAAGTCCACCATCACATCTAGCTTGTCCCTTCGCATTGCGCTTGAGCTGAATCGCTTCAAATGCATGACAAGAATATCTGGTGTTTTCCACAGTTCAAATCGCTTGCTCGCTCTCCGATGCTCCTTGCATCGAGGGCAATACCAAGTGTCCATCTCTGAGAGAATCTCTTCTTTGCCAAATTCGTTAAGACAGTCGTCCAACGTGATACCATTCTTTCGGCGCTGATTTCGTGCTGTCCGTTTAGCATCCAGAAGCGGATCGGGAAGAGTTGGCATGTGGCTGATTGTATCACGTCCTCGAAAAGTGTCCTCGGGGCCATCAGATTCGTACACTGTATTATAAGCACTCACATTCCAGTCGACAATGATACCTTCTCCCAGACGTATGAGAGGTCCTAAATCCTGGTTATCTTCATCTAGGTCATCGTTTATTTGAGGATATTTTGATGCTCGCTGCATGCCCTTTCTTGAGTAAGTTTTGAGACCACGAGGACGACGCTTGTTGAAACCTACTCTAACCCCAGATCTTTGGCGGACAGGAAGAACCTAGTCTTCGGTCAGAGCAATTCTGGGTATGAGGCTAGAATGGTGCGCCATAGATCTGGGAGGTTTGAGCGAGAATTGAAGAAAAAGACTTACATGGGGCCCTGATGACGATTGAGCGAGTTCGTCCTCGTCACTGGACTCCTCATCATTCATACGTGTCTGGTTCGAGAAACCGTTTGTCGCAAAGTTATCGTCGTCGCCACTGCTATCGGACTGCGCTTGGCCATTGCCAGCTTCGAATCCGTTTAATGAATCGTCGACTGTGGACGGAACTTGTGGCATTCTCGATGCAAGAGAGGGATAAGCCTTATCTTCGTCCACCACATTCCAGCCAGATGGAATCAGTTCTTTTCCGCCACCAAAATAGCCAAGCTCAAATAAATTTTGTAATTCTGGATTCAAATATGAACCAGGATTGATAAATTTCGGCCGGCGTTTATTGAAAGCTTTCAAAGGTTTACTGGAATAAGTCAGTCCCGACTTATGCAGAAAAAAAGTTTATTAGAGTACTTACGATTCCTTTTCTGAACCTGTGGACGCCTTCTCGGTAGAATTGCCAGGTACGATCGGTTCTTTCGTAGCAACATCTACGAGTTCATCTTCTCCATCGATGAACTCGCAACTACTTTACTGCCACCTGAAGAATCTGCATCGGATCCTGTGGTAAGAACAATATCTGGATCGACACTATCCGCAACACTTGCATCTGCATCATCCTCATGGAATGCAGGATAAGTCGTAAATGTAGCAACTTTTTCAAGCACTTTTCGATTAATTGAATTGAGATCTCGAGCCTAGGTAGGAAAGAATCAGTTCCATCCCATAAATTTCAGACAATTCTATCTTACCTCTTCTCTCGTCACGACGATGAAATGTGGTGCTGGGACAAGAGCCCAATTTTTCTTGTATCTGCTGTGTTTATCGGGATTCGGTCGACGATGGAAAACAGGAACAAGCATCTTGTCAGCCATAGGATCGTCGTAATCTTTTGGAATATCATCCTCTTCCTCATCTTGACCGAACGATAACATGGATTTTGCCTTGCCCTTTTTCGCTGATTTGCGTTGAGGTGGCCAATTTGTCGGTTTTGCTTCGAGCTCATACATTGCCACAACATCATTACTTTGGATCTCCTCAGAAGCAACGTTGAAGTCGCTGTAGATTTTGTAGAATTTGCTCTTAAATTCCTCGGCTGCGAATAATCTCTCCACAGGAACGTCAACTCGCTTACTTACGAACTCTTTCAGGGCTAAAATGCTACCCTGTTTATCCATATCGACATTGATTATGACTGGTGCGTCGTTGAGAGGAAAATAGTAAAGTTGGTGGCTCCAAGAGTTCTCAATCGGTAATTGAAGTGTCAAGTTGTTGAAAGGGTCAAAAGTAATGCTGACTTTTGAACAGACAGGGCAAACGAGTGTTGATTTGTACATTCCCGTAAACAAATCTGCGATGACTGAGTCATCTCTCTTTTTGGTAATGTCCCACACCTGGGCGGCCATTTGCCGAATGGCTTCTGGGTTGTTGACCATGTCATCTGTTGAATCTGGTTTTTCGATGTATGGTTTCTTCTTCACGCGGCTTAAATCCTCTTGTAATCCATCAAGAAGAAAGCCGAGGAATTCTTGGGAATCCTGTTGTCCGTAGCCAGAGAAAGAAGGCGCAAATCTGCCAATTGTGTTCTTGAAATTTCGTGGAGCAACCGAGGTAGGAACTGGCTCCCGATATATTTCTTCCAGAAGACGTTCATAGGCCAGAGCAACTTCACCATGATTCCCTAAGGGATTCTCCTTGTTCAATTCGCTCTTTGCAGCACCAGTGAGGAAGTATTTTGTCAATTCCTCAACACTTCGTACGCATTGGAGAGCCGAATTCATGTAGCAGGTATTGCCAAGGTTACTCAATCCCACGGTCCCATATGCTCTTCCAGTCTTTTGAGCTCGACCGCGAGTCATGGGGCCCAAGGGATTTGGGCTGTTCCTGCCACTATTTGGCGCGCTCTGTGATACTCCGGTCCTGGTCATGGCCGAAGAAGTGATTTTTGAATAGGGCTTTGCCGTTTGATTGGAGACAAAGTTGTTACCATCCGTTGCCTCGTCTATTACTATCGTCTGGCTATCTCCAAGGCCTGTGAAGAGAAGGTCACTACTTCCATTGTAGTTGGGGTCGGTACTAATGTCCCGCTGTCCGTTTATCTGTCCAACCAGTTCTCTTCCATTGTCTTTTTCGAGTTGAAGGAACGTCGGCACGTCTAACAGAAGTTGGGTCCAGGAATCCTGTGGCCCACGAGGTGGAGCCACTTGGGCAGGTGCAGGAGATCCAGGTCTTGATGAGGGAGGCGTAACAGCACTGACAGCTGGTGCAACAGGGTCGGCTGCAGGTAATAATTGTGGAACCCGCCAAATGCGAACCTTCCTCGAAGGTTCAGTTTCGGACTTCTCCTTGATCTTCTTCAAAAAGTCGTAGTACCTTGCAGATCTACTAAAGACGAAGATGGGTGCTGGAGGGTTTGACACTTTCAGCTTTTGTGGAATTAGAATGCCGCTGTGTTCAGACCAGAGCCTGTGTATGGTAAAGATTGGAGGGTGAAGTTCAAAAGACATGTTGGGTACGCCAGTCTTGTCAGGATTCGTGTTATGGGCATATCGCACAATTGGAATGGAGCCAGGCATGAGACCGTACCATTCAACGACAAGACGCCATGCGTCCTCAGGGCACAGGATGAATTGATCGAAAGCATACCCAATTTTCAATTGAACAAAGTCGTCGCCGTTTGCGTCTTTGATAATCTGTTGGATGATATCTGAATTGTCGACTGGCCCAATTTCTCCCTCTGGCTCGATTTTACTGTGCTTTCTAGCTTCTGAGCCTCGATCTTGGACACGATTAAGCCAGCGCTTGGAAACCAAGTACATCTTCTCTCCTTCCTCGGGGATTCTTTGCGCGGCCGCTTCGCACAGCGTGGTTACAGTCTTGATCTGGGAATCAATCGAAGGCACATCTATATCGCAGTAGTCAGTAGATTGCTTTGAGAGGCTTGGTAGGTTCACTCACCATTATCAGATTGAGTAGTGGCTGCTGTGCTTTGCTCCTGGTCTGTGGAAGTGCTTGCGGAGTCCACTTCAGCTCCATTCCCCAGCATATCTACCGACTGGTTCCGCTTGACATTTTTCAGGCCCTCGGTAGCGTCTGGCGGGTCGGATGATGGGGCAGAAACCATTTCGATATCATCCTTCTGGGACGAGGGTGCATCCGACTCCTCCAGATCCGACGCCCGCCTCTTTAGCGGCGAAGATGATCTCTGTGGCAGGTCTGCGGCTCCACCCATAATAGCCTTCCGAGCGAATGTGCCGATGGGAGACTGGCTCCTGTTTGTATCGTACTCGTTCGGGGCAAGCGAGGCTGCTCGATGCGGTGCCGCTGAGATACCTCTCCTCTCGCCGTCGATGGAGAGGCCAGCGTATGCTGCACTGGGCGAGCTGGCCGCAGACGAGGTGTAGTCGAATGCCCCAAGAGATGAGGACCGCTGTGCGAATGAGGGGGGCTGCGAATGAAAAACTGCGTCGGAGTCTGGAGCGTCGAATCGGAGATGATCGCGGCTGGCTTGAGGGCCGCAGTCTTCCACCGACTTCAGAGGGGTATCTGGGTTGTTGTCGGAATCCTGACCTTGTATATGCTGAGGAGAAAGCTTTCGTTTCTTTGTGGAAGACGTCGTGAAGGTGAGCTGCCCTTGCAGCTCTGTGTTGGCTTGCGGGAGCAGTTGCAGTTGTTGTGTAGCGAGAAGGGAGTGGAAGTTTCCTTGTCACAGGAGGCTGCAGGAAGGGGCCGACTGCATGTGCGAAATGGTTATGACCAGAGACAGGGCGATGGACATAGGAGGTTGAATTGAAGGTCTAAAAGTGAAAGGAGCCTGCGGGTGGACGTGAACATGAAGCTGAGCCTCGAGGTTCGGTTCTGCTCTTTGGGGTTGTGTTGCACTTGCTTGTTAGGCGAGACAATGATGAACTGCAGCCTGGTTAGCGGAGAAAACACGCAGAGTTTTTGGCGCGATCTTGGCGGCCAACAGTGCAGGCAATGGCGACGGTGATGGCGACAAGGACGGTGATGGCGATGGCAAAGGCTAAGGCGAAGGGTTCCGATGCTTTCAAAGGAGGCGATGGGGGAAAAGAGGTTGTTTACCGTGTGAAAGCGTGGAAATATTGGTCTTCTGGTCGTCGCGTTGCGCTGCGCTGAAGCCTCTGAAAAGTTTGAATATCTGCGCGTGCACGCGAGTTGATTCACCTCTGCCCCGAGAGTCATGCGGGAGGTAAGGCTGACACTTTCAACTTCTCTCTTGAGCAGCTCAATATAATTCAATTATCTCACTAACACCCGTTGCGACGATCAATCTCTTTTGCTAGTGCCTACAGTGAATTATCGAGGATGTGGTGATCTTCGTGTCCCTCAAACAATTTTGAAGAACTGGTTTGAAACTAGGTGGTTGGACGCCTTTTCAAGCAACTTTCCCTCACAAACTGTCCTTCACATTAGCTCTCATTATCCTCTTGTCTGCAGGCTCTTGCTCCGAGTTTGCTTTTCATGCTTAATACCTGGATGACAATTCTACCCGCGTCCAAAGCATCAAAAGCGGCTTGTTTGAGCAATTGTCTCTATTCATTCTTCGTCTTAGCGTCTTATTAACCTCTTCAACATCAGCAGCAGCCTTTGAACTTGAAACCTTTAGCTTGACAAGTTCTACAAAAATATTATTTTGTATTTTACTAACTAGCTAATCAAATAAACATCGTGGAATAACACAAATCACACCCAAGTTATTTAACAATACAAAGTTGAAGAGCAACTGAAAATACAAGATTTAGCTATCCTTCAATAGCATGAGCTTCACCTTATCTAAATTAACACTCCACAAAGAATGACTGAAAGGAAGATCATCTTATTGCACAAAAGGACTTCACGCCGACCGATTAGGAATTCTCTAAATCACGTGAAAAATTCTTTGATAAAACGCTTTGCGATTAGTTATGATTGGTTCGGATAACTAAAACAAAGAGCACCCAGAACTGTCAGATCCCCGTCTCCTTTTTTCTTCCCGTAAATCTTTGTCACCAGTTAGATTTTTACCTCTGTAGGAAGTAAAGATACAGAATGATCCAAATTTTGAAGTTGAAATAGAATAAAACCTGGCAATCGGAGGGTTTGATTTAAAATAAAGTTCGCGCTTGTTTCCTCACACACGAGTTAAGATAGAAATACTTTCAGGCATAAACTCTTGGCTCATCCAAAATAAGTGCGCAAAGGAGATCTTATTCTACGACCCCAATTTGTTTTCAAATTTCTCTTCTTCTATAAGACTGTTTGAAAATGATAGAGATTCAAACCAATCTATCTGCGAATCAGAACAAACTCTAGGAAATCAATTCAGATGGACATTGGATGCCAAGCAATGGTGAGTTTATAGTACCACGAACCTAAAAGCCCGTCGTATAATCTTACTCGCCACCAAAATTCTAACAGTTCATTTGTGCATGAATTAGGTAACAAATTGAATCAGGTCAAGGCAGATTTTGTCAATGCGTCACTCCAGCCGCACAGCCACTTTGCCTTCTTTTCCACAAACAACCCCACAAACACCACTATGTAGAGAACTGCCAGAAAGGGCCTTTCTCGCTGCTTCTCACACACCACCATCTACACCCTGAGATCTACTCTGGCTTTGCAATGGCATACATGCAGCTTGTCGTCATTTGCATTCTGACGTGACCTGTAAGCAGCCTCCCAGCCTCAAATAGTCAAGCCACATCAGCACAGCCTCACAGGCTGCTGCATGGGAGTTGAGAAAGAAACCCCAACCACGGCAGGTTGTTGTCACATTCCAATTCGGCACTACCGGCCTTCTTGCCATGCTCCAATCACGCCAAGCAATTATACAACGAGACGATAGCCTCACAGTCTTATATGAGGGGAAGCCGGTCGCATGCTCTTTTAGGTTGGGTTCACAGAGCGGCCCACCGTTAATGCCTTGGGCGATTGGCCCATCCACGCAAATGCTGCCTTTCTGCTGCTGCCGACATGCAGGAGGGGAGGCGCTGCAGTAATGCAGTAATGCAGACTTTGGTGTTGTCAGCTGGCTTGTCTATGAGGTCCTAGGGCATGTTACAGGAGAGTTTTTCAACCCATGAAAAGCTGTGCACCTATCCTGTTGTGGATACCGTTGAGTAGAAGTTTTGCCCTCTTTTGCCTTGCCGACATGAGTCAAATTGGGGCACCCCAGATTTTAGGTAGCTAGGCTGCGTGTTTGCCTAACAAGGCAGGACTATATATATTTTCATTGATGCATTTCTCCGTCCATTTTTTCCCCATTCAATTCCCATCCATTGGGAAAGCGTTTACTCTGTTAGCACATTCCCACATTGGTTTGCTGCCCTCTTTATTCCATCCTTCTTCTGAGCATCATCGCTCATATATATATACCTTTCACTTCTTCTCGAGCACAATGAATTCTTGTCGCACGAGTTATCCGCAAGGCGATATGCCTGCCGCATCCAATCCCAATTGGGCTGCAGACCCGACTCATCTCAATACCCAGACAGCTCTCCTGGATGCCTTCTTCCCCGGATTTTCGTTACTCTCCTCGGGATTGTACAAGTATTCAAAAATCGACTTGTCGGTTTATGTCCCAATAATCATTGTGCTGGGCGTAGTTGTCATAGCTTTCCGATACGCCTCGCAATGGTTTTGGGAATTCATGGATACGTATCTGATGTCTACTGCCGATATCCGAATTGACGATGAGATGTACAACATGCTCATGAGTTGGATTGCGAATCAACAATTTGCAAAACGTTCTCGCCGATTTGTTGCCAATACCAACCTCAACTCTCGCATGTGGTTTCTTTGGAGGGAATACGGAGACGACGAGGATAAAGAGGATGAGGCTACCATTGATTTCGATGCGGATTCGAACCCAGTTGCAAAAATTGGCGGCAAAAAGGAGAAAAAGGTCCGATTCACACCTTCTTTTGGCACTCATTACTTCTGGTACAAGAGCCACTTACTCGTTTTTCGAAGAACGAAAGACCCTAGGCAGGCGGCATGGGGTCCAGTCAGTGAACGGGAAGAGATCTCGGTTTCCAGTTTTGGCAGAAATCCAGCTGTTCTCAAAGACTTATTGGATGAGTGCCGATCAGAGTTCATGAAGAATGATGAGAGCAGGACGGTGATATATCGTGGCGGACTAAAGTCTGGAACCTCCGAGGTGCAGTGGACGCGATGTATTTCGCGTGTTTCACGGCCTTTCTCAACAGTTGTGCTGGATGAGTCGGTCAAGCAAAGCCTCCTGGATGATATGAAGGATTATCTCCATCCATACACAAGACGTTGGTACTCAAACCGCGGTATTCCATACAGACGAGGATACCTGTTATACGGGCCGCCTGGAACTGGGAAAAGGTCTCTTACTCCCGCGAAGCGGGAGTAAGAGACCTCTTTATTTCGGGGACGGCGCGGGGGGTTCTTCGTCACACGTGCCTCACCCCACCCACGCTACTTTTTAAGGAAGGAATGGAAGAGAGGGCTCTTGCTCTCGCGATGCGGGGGGGGGTTCTCCGTGACGTGCTCCCAAAAACTACTTTTCAAGGAAGGAAGGAATGGAAGAGAGGGCTCTTACTCTCGCGATGCGGGGGGGGGTTCTTCGTGACGTGCTCCCAAAAACTACTTTTCAAGGAAGGAAGGAACGGAAGAGGGGGCTCACCAATCCCATCCGCGGCGCCAATTCTTGCCCTTTCAACCTCACCCTCTTNGTCANCATCTTCACCTCTCTCTCTCTCTCATCCGTCACGTAACAACATCGGGTTTATTTAACCAAACTTCACATCCCAATTGCATCAACATGTCAATGACAATTCCCTCCATTACCAATATAGAGAGACATGCAGAGAGTATGTTCTCGTCGATTTGCTCTCGTCGTGATTTATCTTCAGCTAACAATATATTGTTCCAGCAAGTGGTGAAGGCTCCAAGAAGGCCAGGCGGTCCCCATCAGCTCCTGGAAACAAATCTACTAATGCTCAGAAAGCTCTAACAAACGCCTCAGTGGCTGCTGTAGGCATGCGACCGGCGATTCTTCCACCTGGAAATACTGTTGAAAGGCTTCATCTCGCTGGTCCATCGTCAGGTGCTATCTTGTGGGCTATCGTTCCCAACCAAGGCTCGCAGTCCCCAGCACTTCTGCAGCCACTGCCTATGATCCATTACCTCGGATCATACCTCTATTTCTCAACAAAGATCGAAAGCTTGAGAAGTGCCTATCTCGCGGCTGCATCAAACACTCACTCCTTCTCAACCTTTCACTCCAAACTAATGGAGCTCATCAACGAGCCCATTTTACCTTCCAGGTCTACGAAAGGGACTCTTTCAAATGCAACGATCTTGCAGAACCAATGGGAAACGAACCCTTCGAAGGTGTAGAAATCAGCAGACAGGCAAAGCCCAGCGTCGCATTTCTGGATTCTGAGCGCGAACAGGGGTTCCCAATATTTGTGCAAGGGGTGAAGGTTGGGAGGGAGAAATCACATACGAAGACGGCGAAGGATGTTTTGCGCCTTGATTGTCTGCAAAAGGATACCTCGAGATGCGAAAGCTGTGGAATCGACCGGATAACGAGACCGACAACGGGAGGGGAGAATTAGATGATAGTTTCGATGAAAGTCGAATCTATGTGCCTACAAGGGACATATATGTGGAACAGGAGATATATGAGAGGTATTTCGAGGTGGATGTTGAGTATGGCGCGACGCTTCAGAGGAAGGGGCGTGGAGAGGTTGTGACCTATAGCATGAAATTTTTTGCTACGCGTTGTTTGGGTGACTTGTGAGTACCAGCGGACAGATTTCACGAAAGGACATAGCTATCAACGTGCAATATTCTCAGAATTTTAGAAATTTCAATTCATATTTGCTTTTATGTGTTTAAATTACTTGTAGTATGACTGGTGCTTTCACTCGCTAAATCGTAAATGCGACGGTTTGATTTGCAACCACTCAAAATGATATAATAGACAATCAAAATTCATGAAGTATTATTGTATAGCCCCAAGATAAAACAAAGTAGAAATATAGGGGTAAGTAATTCGACACCCGAGTTTTTATCAGCTCCGTTGGGTCGAGCTGCATTCGAACCTCCTTTAAAAGGGTTCGAATCGGCTAAGTCAACTTGACTCCAGATCCCGGGGCAATAAATATCCACAAGCTTTCAAACTGCTGTATTTATATTTATCACAAGTCGCTTTTGATGCCTGTAGGCAGACGCTGGAGCCTGCTGTAGGATTCGTGTTCTAGGCAGCAGTTACAGGGCCCCTCAGTACATATATAGCGCACTTCTCACTGTAGACTTAATGGAACTGTTAGGAAAAAGCAATTCTTAGGGTGCTGAATCAACTGGAGCCCTTGAAGCTTCTGTTCAGGCCTCTGGAACCTGCTTCCTTAGTTATCGCAATCCTACCTTATTATCACCAACTTCTCGAATTCCATTGATTTGATCCCTAAATCTCAACAGGAACATCACTGAAAAACCAACACTTGAGCGTGGCTTTAATTGATTCTTTGGCCCGCTTGGAGGATGTTCACCGCGTACCAACCGCCGACGGGTTTGTTATTTGCATCACGCACGGTAATATCCAGTTGACGAGGATGAAGCCGGGTCGACAGGCTGCGGTATTGCCGATCCTTTCATTGTGGCCAGCTGGTTTTCGACAATATGGTTCTGTTTAGAGGGCACAGCGTGGTTTTTGATTGGACTGATTACCGACTGATTGACTAATCAGCAAAATCAGCTGATTACTGATGGATCGTACTGATTAATTGATTAAATCAGTTAAATTTTAAACCTCTCCCTTAAGATAACTTTTATAAAAAGAGTATTTTGTAACTAAATATAATTCTCTTTTTTTAATTTTTTTTTTTATAAAATAATTAAATATTAAATTATAAAGCTATTTCTCGTATTCTCGTATTTCTCTTTCGTATTCGGATAAAACTAAAGCCTACAAAAGCCCGCTGAAGCCCGCTAAAATTTAGTGTACTCTTCTACTAAAAATATATAATTATTTAAAAATTCTACACTAATTATAATAAAAAAAGGTCTTTAGATTCGTTATTAGCGACTTAATTATAGTACTATATTAAATTTTCGCAATTTCCAATTCGCTTTTAATAAAAAATTAATCTTTTTAGTGTTCCTTAGTATTGACCAGTAG
Source organism: Cudoniella acicularis (assembly GCA_013054445.1). Classification (NCBI taxonomy): domain Eukaryota; kingdom Fungi; phylum Ascomycota; class Leotiomycetes; order Helotiales; family Helotiaceae; genus Cudoniella; species Cudoniella acicularis. Next base: position 26,665 of record JAAMPI010000101.1, read on the forward strand.
TAATCAATTAATCACAACTGATGATCAGCTGACTGATTAATCAGCATATCACTGATCGATCGATCGCCGAGTAGTTAAAAACCACACTGAGAAGGCAACTTCCTCGTTTCAACCAGATTATCGGCAAGCTTGGTTTTGTTCGACTCCGCGCTCGAGGCGTATCAAAAAATAAGGGTGAGGACTGAGGCTGAGAGCATGCCAAGATTGCAGCTGCAAGCTGTGTAACCTAACTGCTGCACGGAATTCGCCGCTCAACAAATCACCCTCTCTCATTGTTGATTTTAAGACTTTGTGCAGACGATGAAGAAAGCACAAATTGTGTATGGCTTGACCCGGTTGCCAATGAAAGGCCGTCAAATCAGGAGATGAGCTCAGGTTTTCATATTGGACAGCTTTCAGGTCTGTTCTGAGAATCTGAGCCACGGCGCCTATGTTTTCGAAACTTTACCACTACTTGGCAATGAATTCAAGACATCAACAGCACTGCAAATGAGTAAGGCAGGCTTGCTCAACTTCGCCGTCCTTTCTTTACCTCTTTTCCTATCGTTTCACTCCAAATTTTAGTCTTCTGCACAGTACGCGTACACTCGCTCAATTTCCTTTACCATCGTCGTCGATCCTTTCATTCATTTCAACAAAAAACAAATCATGTCCTTCACTTCTGTCTTCCCTCCAAGTTCCACCCCAGGAGGTTGGTACGGCTGCTTCGGTCCTCCCACAATCGTCACGCCCAACGTCCCTATCGCGTGGCCCGTCTTGGGCCAAGTACCATGCGGCAACGGGACCGTTGAAAGCTGCTGCATCATCGGCGATCAATGCCTTTCCAACGGCGTCTGTCAGATCTTACCTGTGTTCACCAATGACAAAGGGCAACAGCCTCTCTACTACGGTGCCTATTGCACCGATCCTACATTTTCTTCTCCAGAATGCGCAGCGAATTGCGGTTAGTAGTCTTATATTTAGCCTTCCTCTTTTCCTCAAAGTAGACAGGTTTAGATTCTGAACGAGGAGAGAGAAATACTAATGCTAATTGAGGGGTTCCCAGCGGTGAGATACATGGCGTATTGCGGCAGCAACAATCTCTGGCAATGCGGCGACACGGATCGCACACAACCGATTTCGTGCAATCTTTCGGCTACCACGAACACTGCTTCCTCCACCTTCTTCATGATTGAACCCTCGAAGCTGGCAAAGGGGTCGGTTCTCCCATCCACGGAGCCAACGACCACAGAAAGTCAGTATATACCTACGCAGTGGGGGAAACCTAGCGCTGCTGCTACTGTACTACAGAATTCTTCCACTTCCACGACGACGGCACAGACCATAAGTCTCGTAACCTCATCGGTGGCTCCTGCGGGGACGTCAACTTCTTCGAGTAGCAATAGCGGGAGTGGGGACGGTCTTTCGGGCGGCACTATCGCAGCCGCAGCGACGGTGGCGACGATTCTAGGGGTTCCGCTGGCCGCCTTTGGGATTTTCGTGGCGATGTACCCGGATAGGGCGAGGAGGGGATGTGGTGGGTTTTGGCGCTTTATATTTTGTAGGCAGTAGGTAGGTAGGTGAGGAGTGTAAGACTTGACTGACTGACTGCGAAGCTGTACGTACGGTAGTGATATAATATATGATGCTTTGAAAATTGAGAATTTTGAATTTTATCTGCGAAAATGGGAAACGGTGGTGATTGTGTGGTTGGTTGTTTTGTGAAGGGAGAGGACGAAGGATTAAGTGGAGGGTTTTCGTACGTCTTTGCAGAAGAATAGCCCGTCTTATAGGAGATCTCATATACTGAGACCATGCCAACTTATATTCCGTTAAAACAACCCAAATACGACCCCCCTTTCACATCATTTGGGGAGGGGAAGAAGGGTTAGAAGATAGGACATAAAAGAGATGCTCTTGGGGTGTGGAAACGGTGCTCGTGTAGAGAGTCGGTGATTGGCCTGAGCGGATTAGGAAAAGAAAACCGGCGGGGAGGGATCTCTAGCTAAGGGAAGAGGGGCCTTTTCAGGCCTCTCGTTAAAAGTTAATAATTTCTAGTAAGTATATAAATAGGGTAAGCAGGCCTAAGTAAACCTAAACAAACCTGAGCCGAAGCTAAGCCGGACCTAAGCCGAGCCTAAGCAAAGGCGGCGCTGCTTACATTAGATATAGGGTTAGGAAATGGAAACATTCCCGTCATATAACAAGTACACTCACAACTGACGTGAGAATTTGTTAAACTTCAAAAGCCACAACTTCATAAGGCTGATTCTTATAAGCGTATTCAGCTCTCGTATCGAGTTACACGAATGATCTTCTCAGCGTGGGGGAATCAGTCATCGTTTCTCAACAAATAATATCTCTTGGATTAGTATCTCGCTCTTTGGCAATCATCAACGAGCCTGCTCTTAATATGACTAGACAAAGGATTAAACACGTTTCAATTCTCAATTCATTAAGAATCGCTGATACCACAAGGTAATGCATTTTATTTGCGATGGACCGATTTCTGAAATTATATTAAGATATGCTTTCGAGTCCAAGGGCATGGAAATCACAGAAAATAGCAGCAAAACTCCGCGTCAATTCGGACTTCGTCGCACGAAAAACTTCAAAAGATTGAAATATTCACGAAATGACATTCTATCTAGGGACTTGAAGAGGCAATACTGGGTTTGGGATAATATACGTGTATGATTTTTAAGTGTACAAATTGTTGTGGCTTTTGGATTTTACAAGTGAAGATGGGGTGCGGGGTTATCGATTGAAGCGAGCGGAGAGGCAAATATTTCTCTGCCGGTAGATTGATTGATTGATTGATTGATCCTTTTTATATGCTGTATAAGTCGAAGACTATGGTAGCATGGCTAAGGGCCTCCTAGGGACCTCAGTTCCAACAGACCCCTCGCGAAGTAATATTCAGGAAGCAGATAAGGCTCTGCTTCCCCGGCTACACGAGTATATTTAGTATATAGGAGGCCTAAAATACAGCTATCTATACAGGAGTCGAACTTACCTCTCTAGGCGCTTCCGGGAAAGCAACCTAACGTACTTACCATTTATACTAATAGATAGTGTATAGTAAGTCTCCCTTCTAGTGACATTAGGGAGCGGATCCTAGCTTAACCAAGGCGACACCTTTAAGATTTCCCCTCTATCGATAGTTTTCCTATACCTCCTTACACAGCCTATCACACTAGCCCCTAGAGCTTCAGAACCCCCCCGGAAGGTTCCTACTTCACCTATAGACGCGACTTTCCTCATATCCTAACCTCCCTCCATATATATTGTCGGTATACGTGTCATATCGGGAATAAGTATATAGTAGTCGTGTGCGTACGCTATGAAACTAGAGTATTATATGTTATCTTTATCATGAAAAAGGAGAGCGTAGATTTAGGCGAAAATCCCACGTCTCGACCCTAGAGGGTCTTAATCGTTCGTCCTCGAATAGGCAGACACTCCTAGTACACGAGCGAGAGGGCTGTTTTCCTCGTATATGATCGATTCGGTCTTGTGCTTAACTGTCGGTGGTGGTAGGACTCTGTTTTATGATCGTCGTCGTGGTGAAAATTTTTCAATCGCCTCTACCGAAGGCAGAAATCCCTTCTCGCACCCTAAAACCACAACTCCACCTCTTGACTCAATCTTGGCTCTACAGGCCCTCAAAGAGGGCCGCAGGTTTGTGGGGACATCGCGTACAGGTGTTGAGTCTCGTCCCCCTTCTCTGCCGGTAGAACACTTTAAAACTGCACAACCACAAATTATTTCCAACCCACATAAAGATTAGTACTTTAGAGATCTTTCCCACTGCCGATTATGGGTAGAAACGAAAAAGGAGGCGCCCGCCTCTCAGGGTAAATTAAGGAGCCAGCTTATATGTCTACCCATCAATCGCACATCAAAAAGTAGCAACAGACAAATATTACTCAAGAATTGAGGGTCATATACAGAACTAAAGTACAGTGCAAGCAAACCTCGAGCAAGCAAGAGAACTGGCAAAGGAAACATAAAACTAAGAGCCTCTGACCGACAGGCATCAGTCATCACATGTTTATATATAAGCAATTAATAGAAGTTTAGTTTATAAGTTTATAATTTTTATTAAAAAAGTTATTAAAGATTTTAATTTATATATAAATTATATATGATTTTTTAGATTTTTTTTAAAGCTTAATATTATAATCTATAAGCTAAGAATTTTTANATTTNTTATATTANATGANATATATAAATAGCTTATATTTTAAATTTTAGATAATTATATTAAGTNTTNATAGAATTATAAATACCTAAAAATAACTATTTTTGGTGTAAAAGGGTGGGCCAAAAGGGGGGGTGGGGACTTATACGGGAAATTTATTCTGTTGGTGTGCCATTGCAAGTCGTGATATCAGAACGCTCATCTTCATTGCCAGCTATTTCCTTATCCCAGCTCCTCTGGCGCCGCTTCGATCTGCATTACAGAGGGTAGTGCGACTCATCGGCATCTTGGTTCTGCAGCATTAGATAGTTGTTGGGTTAAGTCTAGATAAGGCACATGGCAGTACAGATCCGGAGTTCTATGTCTTTTTAAACGGTGGGGCTAATTGCGGCTGTCGCTTGGTGGCTGAAGATGCGGCGTTAAGCCCCCTTTAGTAATTCAAAATCAAATTCACGAGAACCAAATATAGTAAATGTACATATAGATTCAAATAAAATGCAGAGATATTATAGATCCTGAGGCCCAACTAGCGTGAGGTTACTTTTCTCCAAAATAACTTTCCAAAGACTTGACTTCTAACCACGGATGTTGACCCTATCGAAGCCAACCTTACCAACCGTCCTAACCATCCTATCCAGAACAGGAATCCTACGTAGAAGGAGCTTATGCAAGCCGAGCCTCGTCAACTATAGAGTCTAGAATAATAGGATCATGGGTAGTGCCGCCGCCGCTAAAACGGGATAGTGGAAGTCGACCTGAAGAAGGTATACTCTCACGCACACGGTTGCTAACACGAGACGTCCGCTTTACATCTCGCCGATGACGAGGCTTTTGATAGTCCGAAGCCGGTTGCCAACGATGGAAGGCATGAATAGCATGCGAAAGCCAGCCAGGAATCGGTTTTATCACCTGCTCGGGGCGAGAGGCTGCAGGATTCCAGCTGGAATAATAATTCAATACCGTTAGTCCGGACATATTTGTTAGGATAGAGTCAATCGCGGTGGGATGAAAACGAGCCGCGTTGGCTTCGTCGATATAGTCCGGACTTGAGAAGAAATCCAGGCCTACTGCAAGTTCTACTTCCGAGTACGGCATACGGTATTGCTTGACTTGTCCATTGATGTGTACAGGATTGGCGTATTGCCGCACTCGAGAGAGAGCAATAGAGTAAGCTCTCTGGACATTGGCTGGCGTTAGCCGGATAGTAGGCAGGATGCCAAGGACTTCGAATGGATTAGGTTCCTGGCGAGACATATTGAGGACGTTGGAGTTTACAGTCGGCAACCATTTGAAGGTAACTGAAGTGATCCGCAAGCCCGATTCGTGGTAAGAATACAGAGATTGATGGAATGACGAGACGTTATAGCGGTTGAGATGGCTTAGGACTGCAGAATTGATGGAAATGTAATAGAGAAGAAGGAATAATAGGGTCGGAAGACAGATGAAATAGCTGGGGAAGAAGCAAATACTGTTTGTAAGCACAGACCATTCACGCCCTCATTGTCGCCTCCGACTGATCAGCTGACGACGTCGAGCGGAATTAAGTTTAGAAGAAGTCCTGCGGCTTCAGCAGGCTCTTGCAACTATGGACGCCAAGTTCAACGCCCAGGACTAGTGCCAAGACTAAGACTTAAGGCCGAGAGTAGAAGGGAATTTGGAATCCAAAGGGATTGGTGGGGCCATCGTGACTCAAAATCGAGGGGTAAATGAGTGGCTGATGGTTTGTGGCTGGGGACGCTGAGAAGACGAAGATCGCAAACTTTTTTGACGCCCCAAAACACGAACAATATCGCAAGGAGGCTTACACCCGAACACACGAACCCTTGTACAACCCAGCCCCGTGCAGGCTTCACCAAATCGATAAATCAAAATAGCTGGAATCTGCCGTATCATTTCCTCCGCTGGGAGTTGTGGGGGTTGAAAGACGAGGGATACTGAAGAGCAAGGAGTCTTTCCCCCGGTCCAATCACGATACTCCGATGTCTTGGTGTGTCCCAAGTTGGAGTTGTTTTCTATGCCTTCTAGGGTTGTTCCTCGCGAAGCGATTTGATTGGCCGCGAACAAAACCAACTGTTATGTTGGCCCAACCCGCATGTCCCTTTTCTTCAATAGTCTGCATCAAGGTAGCAACTTTACAAACTCCTCTACACAATTCCAGCTCATTCAATCAACAAACACATTTCAACATCAAATCATGGCCCAAAATAACTGCACAGCTTTGATTCCGTATACTCCCTGTCACTCCTCCTTTCCTCGTCAACCCCGTAACTCACCTCCAACAACCTTCTGTTCCCTCCCAAGAGAAATCCGCGACACGATTTACAGCCTCGCACTTATATCCCCAACGCCCATCACCGTTTGGAAAGGCTCCACAGAGTACTTCTTTATCGACCCGCTTCCAGAGGGACCCCACCCCCGGCCCAGGGCATGCGTATGGTGGCGCCAACTTCACCACGAGTTTCCCGCCGCCCACCTCCGCGCGCTCAACCTGAACCTACTCTTTTGCAACAAGACGCTACACCGAGAAGCAGCCTTGATTTTCTACTGCAAAAACACGTTTTCGTTTGAGGGGGACCACAACTGGGATCCGCTCGTTTCGTGGCTCAAGAGCATCGGCGTCGAGAATCGAACCTCGTTGACGTCGTTACAGGTCGATGCCGACCGACAAGATCAGGCGTGGCAGGATTCGCGGGGCGAGAGAATGCGAGTTGGTGGTAGTGGTTATCCGAGGGAGGAAATATATCCCCGACACCCGTACCTCCATGCTCCTCCTACTCGCAGAGGAGGACTTTTCAGACACGGCTGGGTAGATAATATCAACCCCGTTGTGGAAGAGGTATTCTCGTTGTTGCAGGGGAAACGGGCGCCGGGGCAGCAGCCAGTCACGATTTCCATGCAGCTTGCTAAATCTTACCCTTACCCCGGTAGAGGACGAAACCCCCACCCTATGGAACAAAAACCCGAAAACGGCTGGTACAGCATGGATCTACCAAACCTAATAGAGAAATTCCTGTATCTTCACACGGATGGGAAGTCAATAGAGGTGCTTTGGAAAGGCTGCTTTGTGCGGGAACCCTTGCTGGCTGAGAAGCAAGAACTTTTCGAGAAGCAGGGATGGAAAATGACGATTTGGCCTGTGTTGGAGAAGGACGGGGCTCCTGGGTTGTGGGTTATGTATGTGTTGAGGAGAGAGAGGTTTCTTGGGCCGTTCGAGCTCATGGCGCAGGACCCTTCGCCCTATTCACATTCTGCGTGTAGCCGCCGTAGGCTTAATGGCACTGATGGAGAGTGTCACTTATGAGTGTTACATCACCAGGTTGGTTTAGAATTTGTGGGTATTTACAATATACATATAGGATTAGGCAAAAAACGACAAGATCAATATATTTAGAGACTGATACCTAGACAACAATGAATTCGAATCTCAACTACAACCACAAAGCAAACCCTCTAAAAATCAAATCTAAATACTACTAAGCAATGAAACCACGATTCCAATTCTGTTGTTGATAGAATCCTCCCTTTGTGCTTTAAGATACCATCATACCTCAGGATAGGCAAGAAAGCCAATGTCCAAATTCCCCAAGACTGTGGTACATACGACCTGCCGACCTTGTTCGTAAGTCTGCAATTTCTTGCACGGCCAACGCGGCCCGGGTGCCCCTACCCAGTCAGTTGTTGTGCCCGTGTACAATCCGTAAACCGACAAAAATGGTTTGTTCTCGCTAGCTATTGGAAATTTATGGCCTAACGACACAGCCAAGGCGATAGCAAGATCTTCCGCGTGAAAACTTGTGCTGCCTGAAAGAACCTGTTTCCATTGTGGGCAATCATTGATTTGGTCTTCGATAAAGTCGATACATTGTTGTTGTTCATTTTGGGGTATTGAAGCCACAAAACAATGATTACCAGTGCCTGGAAGACATAAGGCGACAATGAGATTCGTTCCACCCTCGGGCTTCATCGCGTTGTAGGCAGCCTCTGCAACGACTTTACTCCAGGCAGCATTACCAACCTGAGAACTAGTCTGGCCAGTCCAAACCTTATCCCAAGTTTGCATCAGAGGACTGATCCAGTTCACAATCGGCGCTCTAGGCACAACCTCTTCTGGGATTCTTGGTATGAGAGCTGCCGAGTTTTCCCCGGTGGAGTGGTCTAAGGAACGATCATCCGAACGCTCTACCACGAGGGCCGCACATTGCTCATGGAGGCTGAGTACCAGGCCCCAGATCAGGAAGCATGACAGATATTGAGAGACTTTGGATACCGATCCTGGAAACATGTTGGCGTATATGAAGCTTGAAGAGATAGACTGATGATATAATAGGTAGAAGGTGGTTTAGAGAAAGTAAAACTTTAAATGAGTCCTTTTCGTCGAAGGATATATAGGTCAGGGTCTTGTAGTTGGAAAGCTGTTTGCTTTAGGAGGGAAGCTGACGCGGAGTTGTAGCTGATGTGTTTTGTGATAATGAATACATACAGGAAACAAAGTCATTGATATAGAAAGCTATGGAGCCCCTCTAAAAGTTACAAGATCTAGGAATAACCCCCTATTGACTCCTAACGATCCTTCTAAAATAGCATGTTGTGGCTATGGTGCTTTATTCCCTTCCACATGACATGATATTTACTTGTAAATCATAAAGGAATCTATCTTGAAACAGATTTCCCTCTTCCCTAACAAGCTACATGTTTAATAGAAGCCAATCAGCGGACTATTAAACTGGATGAAGGATGTAGGAGGAAGTTGGTGACGACTCTGCCCCTTTCACAAGTAAGATATGTGAAACATACCGTTCGAAAAGGAAGATCGAAATTTCCGTAGCTAGGCTTTAATAGGGGCGAAGTCCAAGTGTCTAAAATAGGGGTTGCACGAAATTGTATCCTGCGCCGCTCACTATCCAACAGTTTAGATTAACTATTCACTAACAAGTTAGCTAACATCTAATCTGAAACACTGAGCTAAATGTTAGATGATGGGCTTCCTAAAACGTTTTTAGGCTGCTTACTATCCAACAGTTGAATTTAAAAACCTGATTACTTTGACATAATTAGGTATATGTTGAATGATACTATTATGATAGGCTCCCTAGCTACTTTATTGATCCCACTGAACTACTTCTCACCGCCTCTCTTGCGCCCACCCCTAGGCGAGGCATGGTATATTGGAATTTAAGGCGTGGCAGAGGAGGGCATAGCTAAAAACAGTAAGGTCATCAAGTATAAAGTTTTCATAGTGTAAGATAGGCATTAGCCTTATATATCTAGGTATAAAACGATAAATCAGTATTTACAAGTAAAATAGTCTATAGTAGAGTCCGGAAAGCCTATAATTGCTTACTTTTTACGTATTAAAAGCCTTATTGTTTGAATTTATTTCTACTTTAAACCTGCTAATAACCTAACCCCCTACTACCCTAAATCACCATGCCCTCTTACGCCTTAACCAATCAGAGGCGAGGCAAGGCACATTGCCACCCTTAGGTGAGGAACCGGAGGGCGAACCCCCTTTTTTTGAAGGCGAGGCACGGCGAGGCGCATGCAGGCGCAGGCGGGGAGCAGGTGTTCATCGATTGATAATTTGATCCTCTTGGCCCGGTTCTTACTATCCAACAGTACTAGTTGAATATCTCAATCAAACTCTGCATTGTTGTCTACATCCTGAAGGAATGTAGCGTGGCTCCGTCCTGTTAGTACTTTACAAGGGAAAGGGTTTTATAGATAGGACCTGTATATAAAGGGTGAATCTTTTCCTCTCTTACTGACTCAAACTCAATCCAATCATTCTCAGCTTAATCACTTCTATCAACCGCCTCTCAAACAAAGAGATATCTCTAAAACTCTCTACTTTTCAGCTAAATTCTTTTTAAAAACCACCTCCTAATCTTCAAATACTCTCACCTATATTCACCCTATTTTCTCCTAAAAGCTTCCTCACAATGAAGTGTATGAAATCCCTCTGATTCTATCATCTGGAATTCTATAGAAGCAATACTGACATATTCACAGCTACTATCTTTGCTATCGGAGCGCTTCTCAGCCTCACTAATGGGAGAGCCTTTGCACTTCCAGATACTTCCAGTGGTACCACCTCTTCGACGCCTTTCCACGACTGCCTTGATTCCGGAAAGGACTGGGCCGAATGCCACCTCGCTATTAGCGCCTTGACGAAGCGTGATACTATATCATCGACTCCTTTCCATGATTGCCTGGACGCCGGCAAAAGCTGGGGCGACTGTCATCTTGCTGTGAACACCAATCACGATCTCAAAACCAGAGATCTTATCGTTGCCGGCAAGAGAGGCATCAACTTCGAGGGAGGCGTTTCCTCAACCAACGTGAACAACATCGGCGGTACGGAGCAGTGCTACTCTGTGAACAACCTTGGCGGGACCGGATGGCTTACGAACACGGCGGTTGAGGCCCTCAAAGCCGAGGCTTGCTCGTTTGCGGTTGACCAGGCATTGAAGGCCGGTGGCCTTGGAAAGTTCACGACCAGCAAATCAGGCTTTTACCAGGGCAATGGCGGACCAATTGTCAAATCCGGCGTGAAGTTCTTCTTAAGCACTATCTTCCAGGGAGATTCGGCAAACATCGCGGATCTCGCCGGTAAAATAGTCGACCTTCACGCTCTAGGTAACGATTTGTGTCAAAAAGGCATCGACCACTTGACTGGAGATAAAGGGTGCACTGCTCCTAGAAGAGCTGCAGGGAGGGTTGAACATACTTCGGTCAATGGCGGCGAGTTCAATTGGGCACTTAACGGTGCTACAGCCCTTTTTGACAACGCTGGCCTTTGTACAAATTGCATCTTGAGCATGGTTATGGAAGCTGCTAACATGGTTGATAAAGATGGAAAAACTGCTACTCCCATTGATAGCTAGGATGCTTGGAGGTCTGCGAATGTGGTGTCTGGTTTCGGAATTTTTTTTTTTTTTCCTTGGAAAATTGTGGATTTTATAGTCTAGTCTCTCGTTAAGTTTTGATCGATTATGCCAATGGTTTCTTTTCACTTTTGATTGTTTTAGAGAAAAGGGATTAAGGAGGGAAAGCGCAATTTCATCTGAATCGTCGTTATGGTAGCAATTCATTCTTTACACTGCTGGTTTGATTAAAAAGAACTTACTCTATGAAATTAAAATTAAAATGGTTCAAGAGAGGGTCTTCAAGGGGAAACGCCGCCGAAACAGTTAGGAGATTAGCGGATAGGGAATAGAATTTCGAGGGGAAATGTATAAGAAGCTCCGTTCGGTAGGTGGGACTCTGATAGAGAGGATGTAATAGCACTTGCTAGTGGTGTTCCTGGGAGCAATGGAGCACCAAGAGGGGCGATGCACCTAGATGGGCGTTATAGGCCTAGAAGAATTGTCCGTCCAATTTTTAGATAAAGGCGAAGACCTCGGTGTTGGAATAGGCTGTGGCTTATGATGTTGAGCCTTGAGGTGGGTAGGCAGTGGTTATGTTGCCTTGTTATGTACAAAATGAACGGTATTGTCCATATAAAAGAAGTAAAATACCTCCTTGCTATTTCGAGACTATGAAATAGTGTGGTTTATAAAGCTTATAAAATCGCTTCATAAATGCAGGCCAGGGCAGATTAGTAGACCATATGCTTTAATATTACTTTACCTCATTTTGACATAGCTATTTTATAACACTTACAAAATACTACTACTATAATTCCTACTAGTACAAAAAGTGAAGTCTCCTAGCCCTACATTTCACATCTCAAGACCGGCAAATCTTCGCTTTCCAATTCCAAGTGAGCAATACCTTATAATTCAATTTAAGCAATTTTGATTCAACAAACACTACAAACAACTCGTGCGTAATCACGTTAAACTAAGGCGTACCCATGTCTTCGGATTTGGTGCTACGGACAGGGAGACCATGTCATGTAGGGTACTCCCCAATAGTAGAATAGATAAGGTTAATTAATAAATAAACAATTTTTTTAAGACGTTATTTTTTCACCTTATCTACCTCTTGCCATTTTTAAATACTTAAAGCTTACTCAAGGAAATTATTAATTTATCGAAGACTGGGTTTAGGTTCCATTATTTCTTTTTAAGTAAAAGCAAGATACTAACTAGCGTTTAGCGAGTATAAAGATATCAGATTCCCTCGAAGTATCGAGACATAATATCTCGCTTACCGCGAAATATATATAGCGAATCAATAGATATCGGACGGTCCAGAAGGCAGCTAAATAGAACGTGTTTCTGCTAATATTGTTAAAATCTTTGCCACTCTAAAACGTTTCTAAGCTCCGTTTCGGCGTTCGACCAGAGTCATTGCTCATCATATCACTCCTTCCGCGAGCCATTCTTCTGCTTTCCCCTTACCACCCTAAGCAAATAAGTAATATTCGATCCAGCACTTATATATAAAAATCTCACACTAATCATCTCGTCACCATCTCTGACAACTGAAGCTTCACTACCCCACAATACGCCTTATCTCCAGGAATTTGACCCGGCACACCTTGTAACGTCGTGAAACTCTTCAAAATGATACTTGCCTCTTTTCCCGCATCGAACCTAAGTAAGAATTGTCAGTTCAAGTTCACGTAGAAAACAAGATGGAAGCAATAATTGCTCTACTAACTGTTTTTAATTACCAGATTTCGTATCATTTAACCTTGCTATTGCATCATAGGTCGGAGGTGACATTTCTTGTCTTGTGCCGTCTGCAAGTAAATCACCGGTATAAGGCTTGGGTAGTTTGCGTCCGGTCACAATGTGAAGGTTTAAATGATATAGTCCGCTCTTGATTTCTTCGATTTCTAGGGCGGGTAGTCCTGCTTTTAACTTATACATGTTAGTAATTGGAAATTAAAATGCTTAGGTTGAAGAAAATGACCTTTGGAATAGAGTTCTCAAGCTCTAACTGCTACAAAATGACATTTTTCAGCTTCTGGCCTATCATGGTTTTGCCTCCGATAGGTAGCCGTAAGATTGCTTACTTTACATCATAAAACCTAAATATAGAATTAGAATAGACTCTTATACATTTGGTTAGATATACTATAAACCTAGCTGTCTATAACTAAGTCTTCGAATTCGTTGCTAGAATTCCATCTTTAGGGTAAAGACTAGCCTTAAAGCGTTCATTTATCCTGGCCGACTATTTCGGAGCTATAGTCGCTAACTCGATATCCACTAGCTCCGTAAAGCAATCTGCAATTTTATCTGACCAATTTGTACAAGCACTAGTCTTATTAGAATTATCAAGTGGTGCTATTAATCTAACAAATTTAATTCGAGGCTTTAAATCAAGTTCTATGAACTCGACAACACCCCCGGGCTGGAGAACTCTAAATAACGTTACTTTTAGCTCATTTATACTTAAAATGCATCCTCACAACCGAACTGCGTCTAGAAAGCTTAAATAACTTTCAACTCTGTTAAAAATGTTTCTCCCATAGACTAAACCATAATAGTCTGTAGGCAAGGGATTCGGGTGGTCCAGAATTTGATTAAGGTTTCGTACTATGAATTTAGGATTTGTCTCTATCATCCTAATACAGCCAAAATAATCTTCTGCCTTATAAGAAACCTCGAATTCTATAAAGTCCCTGTATAGGGTTAATAAAATTCTTCAGCTCTTTGTGGGCTAACATACCTCAACTAAAGATCTTTGTGAATGCACAACTAGTGATTGGAATCATCGAGACCGTGAATAAGCTAGCAAGGGTTCTCGCTCTTAGCCCGCAAGCACTATACTCCGTCGCCACAACCAATCTCAAGGACGCGTGGTGGGTTTCGAGAAACCAAAAAAAGTGGTATATCTAGAGTGCTTATTGTTCCAAAATATTTAAGTGATAGGTATTGAAAGATCTAAGAGGAGATATTTGGCTGCTACTTGAATATGCCGTCATTAAGTAGAAAGGAGAAGTCGCCCATTTCTTTAAGCATCACCTCATACATTTTGGTTCTAAACTAGCACAATGTTAGCCTTGGAAGATACTTCGTGTATAAGCCATCATCCTGCTATTAAAAAGACTAGGATTAACGCTCATACTTCCTCTTCGACTAAGATAGCGGTTACATTTGAAGACCAGTTGTTTACTCAATGTGATTAACTTATATCGTGGTGGTATGCTTTTATGATAACCCGGAGGAGTTCGACCACACTTAGGTCAACCGAGTTTTACCTCCTTCCAAGTTTGTCTACATCAACAAGTTCTCCATATTCGTTACAAACCATTGAATATGCACCTCCCTTCATGACTAGATTACCCTTGTAGTGTTAACGTTTAACGAACGATGGACTGCGCCTCTGAGGGCTCTGAGAAGTGTCTAAAAGGGCCTCTAGGTTTTCGCAAATTTCGGTAGTGGTAATGATCTGGATCAGCTTCGGAGAGTTGGAGCAGGATGATTCGCGTATATGAGAGGGATGAGGACTAAGAGGAGTATGGGGTAGCTCGGGTATTGGGGACGTCGAGTGGGTGGTGGTGAGACAGTCATAGCCACATGCGGAGGTCGCTGAGGCAGCGGAAATATCGAGGCTATCTCGAGTGTTGAAATATTCACGTAGTCAATCTATTTATTTTAGCACTGCAAGAGAGTTACCAGACGTCGGTGTAAAGGTGGTGCAAGAGGTAGGTTCAGTGTTTTCCTCTTTCAACGCACAGTGAGAAGCTTGTTCTCTGTTATGCCAAGATCTAAAATCTCGAAGTCAAAGGCGACCAAGGGGCTCGTCTTCAGTAATAACGACAAACTAGAATTTCCCATCGACCTAGGACAACTTCAACCTGATAGGACTTAGAAGGAGGACAGCACTAGGCCCTAGCAAAGTTTCTAGGGGAATTGGGAGAAGAATTAGTGTTTATGGAAGAGAGATTACGAGGAATCTTAGAAGAAATAACACGAAAGCGAGGTGTGGTAGGTGGTCTGGGTGCAGCATCGAGGAGGGATTTTGAGGAGATTAGTAAATGAGGGGGGTAGGTTAGCTACAGCGGGGTCTCATTAGAAACACACCCTCTCTGTTTTGCCCGGTTTAGGCGTTATTATCGCGATGAGATCTATTTAGGCAGCCATTAATACAGATACTATCCCCCCCCCGGTTCATTAGCTATTTTGCCACTTTATTGCCACTATTGCGATACCGTCCAGCACCCCACTTCTCTGCCCACCAGGCCTCACCGCCTTCGCACGTATTTTGAGGCTATTTAGAAGTCTTAGAAAATGATTTTTATTTAGTACTTTATAGGCCCGCTATTCGTATCAATTATAGCCTGACAGCGCCTCTACCAGCTGTCATACAAACTCACAATATAGCTATCTGGTATGTCACAGACCTAGTGCAACGCACAGTCCTGTGACTAGTGAGACTCAGACAGTGTGGCGCTATATGCGACAGGAGGCTGCGACACGTCCCCCTAACCCCTTATCACGTGACCTCGCTTGCTAGTACTCACCTCCTGTATATAAGGCCCCTTTAGGGCCACCTCTTCCTTCTTCTCTCCTTAGCTTAGTTTCTTCGTGAATACAGCACCTTCTTGCAAATACGTCCCTACGTGACGTCAGGGCCCTCGTGCCTTTGCAGAGCTGTAACAACGTGTGAGGGCACGTGGTGGGTGCGGCCAGATCTGGACCTGTATATATAGTAGAATAGCAGAATTGATTCCGATCAATTCTAGTGCCTTTTTGGCCCGCTAGCGCACTGGTAAAAGCTATTCTGACCGCTGCTGTCACATTTATTATTAAAGATCTTAAAAGAAGAGTCTTATATCTTGAAATATTAGAGCGAGATAACGGGCCTTAGGTTTATAGCCGACTAATATAGCTAAGCCCCTTATAAGCTATTTACTTCTCGAAAATAGTAATAATACTAAGAAACTAACTTTATATAACTCTATTAAGAAAGCAAGACTTATATAGAGTAAGAATATATCTATAGAACCCTAGGAAACCTCTAGGATAGTATAGGATATATAAAGACAGGCTAAGATGATTACTTAATTAGGCGAGTCTGATCTTCTAACTCGTTAATAGCTCTTTAAGAAGATTATAAAAGGATTTAAGGAAAAGGAATATACTTTAGTATAGGCAGAGCTTCGAATTTAGTAGTTAGAAGCTCAGGTAGAGTAGTTAGAGCCTAGGAAAAGATAGAAGGTTCAGACGAGTCCGAATTCTAAGTTTATAGATATTCGGGCTATTAAAGAGGCTCAGATCAAGGCAGGGGACCGTGAAATTAATAAGGAGGACTCTGATTTGTCTATATAATCTACTACTACAAGCGATTATATAGAAGTTCAAGATTCGTAGAGTTAATAGGGTTGGAAATAGGTAGGCTAGAATTAAGCGAGGTGGCCGGAATAGGGGGGCACGGACTTATGCGATTATAAGACTTTAAAGGAACTGCGCTTATACGCCTTATCACTAGCCGGAAATGACACGTGCACTACAGTAGCCGAGGTTTTGTCCCGCACCAACTTCCTAAGAAGGTGTTCCAAAAGACTACACCCTCGGCATTAGTAAGATTGCTGCATCGCTAGTTGAGGCATTAAATTCGGTTATAATATATTTTTTCTAGGTTCTCACTAAACCCCCTTTTCTTTTCAGACCTTGATCATTGCTTCCACTATGCCATTTGCATCAGGATCACTCTCAGGCAACCAAATCTTAATGACCTCAAACCCAGCTTTATTAAGCAAAGCCGTGAACTGCTTCCCGGTTCGTTCCATGCCACTATTCAAAGCCATCATGTTCAGATCAAGTAAGGCGTGGAAAGCTGTCGCACCCTTCTCTGGAACAATCATTTCGTGGAGGAGGAGGAGCGAGTAGCCCGGCTTCATCGCAGACTTGAGCCCCGATAGTATCTCGAGACATTTGTAGTCAGACCAATCATGCAAAATGTGGTGATAAAAGTAAACTCGTGAACCTGGTGTAGAAGATATTTAGTTATTTCTTCCAGTAAAGATAATATGAGACATGATCTTGGTGGGGGTGGGGGGGAGGTAGGCATACCCTTTAAAGGTTGCTCTGTGAAAAAGTCATAAACACAACTCTCAATGGCCTGGTCCAAGACTGGGAGATTATCGACTACCTGTGGCAAGTCCTGTAGCACAAGTCTATGGCCAGGGAACTTGGCGTTGAACTCTATCAGATCATGGCCCTTTCCGGCTCCAACATCAACAATCAGAGGAGTGCCGGGAGAAGCACCATTCAAAATTCGCTCTTGGACAGGGTACCAGTGTAACCAGAACTTACGAGTGCCCATGGTGCTACCCATAAAGGTGTTGAAGTCGCTGAGGAGTTCTGGATTGGAGGCGATAATTTGAAAGGTCTGGAGTTTTGTTTGGAAGGCGTACTGCACAAGACCATCGTTTGGGTTTTCCGGGCATTTGTAACCTGTTTCTTTGAGAAATTTGGGTGCTTTTAATGCCCCTTGCATGATGAGTTCCCAGCTACATAAACGTGAATATTATCGCTGCAGACCAGGAAATCAGTATGAAGCACTTACATCATTCTATGACCCGCTGCTATCTCTTTGATTGTCATTGCTTGGCTGACGGGTGTAGCTACCCAGGTCTGTTCATCGACCTCTGCAAGAAATCCGGTTGAGGCAAGAAGTCTGAAGACTCGCACTAATCAAGCTTTCAGCATTGAACTTTCTTCAAACCACGACGAAAATAGTCTCACTAATCAATAACTCCTCGCCACCCGACAAGGTTGCCAATTCTGCCGTAGTAATAGGTCCATTTCTTGCAACAAGAAATTCAAACAAGTTCAAGTCAACTGCAATTTTTGTACACATGGGGATCAACGGCTGGAAAATGCAAGGTTAGATTTGCAAACAAATTCGCTCAAGTTATACTTGCGGTGACTGTTATCTCCAGTGCAGTATTCAGCGGACCATTGAGACAGATTGTCAGGATTCTACTGAGTATCAAAGCTTCTCTTTTGGCATCCTCATTCCCAGCATTCAGTTGGGGTTTCAAGAAATCGAGACGCTCTATCAGAGCAGCTGCAGTTGGAGGGGAAGGCATGGTAACTAAGTAGGAACGCAATACGATTTCTGATAGTCCGAAAGGTCGATGAGAATGCAAGTTATGGCAAACCTCTCGTTCTTTGAAAAGGGACGAATAAATACCCTATTATTGTTTTGGCGTGCTGCAGTCAGCGTACACTGTTCACCAACATATGTCTAGGTGTCTGCTCACTGCAATCAAATGGCGCAGTCAGTACACCAATAGGTGCTTCCTTGAAAATGGTGCTGCATTTAGGCGGAAGAGAAGGCCTGAAATAATAGGATTACGAATGAGCCAATAACTTCTGCTCTGCACGAACAAGGATCAAGCATTCAACCATACGCATCACTGACACCAGGCCAATCTTTCGAGGTGCTCTGTGCCAAGGAGTGGAAATTTCCTGCGCTCCTATTTCCAACAAGGAGATCCACATTTTACTTGGGAGCTCAGGGCCACACTAATATATGCCGGCAAGCGCTACCGGAATGCCATCAAAAGTTCAAAGTTGTGTTTTGTATTCATCTTTACTCGTGGGGAGCCGTTTACATTACTGGCTGGCAGCTGACGTCTAGCCTGCCCTTCCTGAATACCGCGAGGCTCCAATCATCAGCCGCAAGAGCAAACTTGCCGAGAGCACTGTTCCGATGGACTCCACTCCAGAACTTCCACCCAAATCTAGTCTTGGGCCTACCCTTTTGATCACAGCCAAGACGAACGTGGATAGTTTTTATCTTCGACCTAGATAAAGACATTTTTATTTGCTCAACCCAAGATCAAGACCTCCAGATTGCCCTGAGTCGATTTCGAGAGGACAAGATTATGGCAGAATCAGACTTTACACCTTACCAACAACCTTCACTTCCTACCATCAGCATATTAGCTTTTCCGCTGCCATATCTGGAAAGCCGAACTTCTCTTTCTCCCCTCACCCTTCCATTTTTGAGTCGGATCTTCTTGGATTTCAACCATCAATGGCGACATATCTTCCGCTGGATCTATGCAGATTCCACATTTCGCAAACTCTCATATGCCATTTTGCAAATTGCACTGCTTGATTTCAGAATTGTTGAAGATGCTTCGAGGTGGAATCATAAATCATTATGGGGAGCCTACGTTAACGCTCATCAATTACCACCATGGCAAGCCTGTGAAGACTCATTCTTTCGCGTGGGGAATACCTTTGTTGTCCTAGACCAGGGTCTACAGCGCGCAATGGCGATAGTGGAGCAGCACGCGAAAGATAATATCACTCATCCCTCTGACGAGCAGCAGCCCACAAAATATTTTCTTTTATCCGTCAGACATGTCATGCTGTGCCGAGCTGGAAAGGGCGGGGTATTATCCTACACCCAACCAACACCTTTCCTCAATGGCGTTGATGCACCATCTCCAGAGGCAATAAAAATTACACTAGAAGGTCTTTCACCTCCATACCCCCATAAAATCACAAAGTTGCATCAAGTGCCGATCGAGATTCAAGATCGAATCCTGGAGCACGCTTCCGAGAGGAGTGGAATCAGCACTGCCAGGGTGTCTTCTAGATTTGGGCTCGCCGTTTTCTTGGTCGAGGGCAAATGATCTGACGAGGAAAGGAGGCGAGATTCTAAGGCATGGGACGCATATTCCTCGCACTACAGAGTCACCTGGTGTAGCATATAAATAAATCTCAGCATTTCCCACCTATTTTCAACATGGCAGCTTTTGATCGCAGGAGGCCATCCAAAATACTACTGCTACTGATTCAATCCTGACAAGTTGACAATCAGCTTTTCTAGTATTAGTATGGTTGAAATTCAAACTTCGTGCAGAAATAAAAAGGTGGCTTTCGGGTACGAGTACGAAATACCGGGCCCGGGCTCTTGAGCTTTTATCGCCGAACTGTACCTCCTGGGCGTCGTTTGGGGCCTGGGTTTCACCACGTTCTTATCTCGGCACAAAATCCCGAAGACACGGAGTAGGCTCCGCCTTACCAGATCTCCGGTACTTGGAGGTGTGACATGGCACAAAATCCGGTATTGATAGTGTTGACAGGGATCGCGGGGACCAACATCCCTCAATTCACGTGCTTCTGTTTCACTTGATGTACGTGAACTTCCTCGCATCGCCGACCTCAACCTATTTTTTCTCCGAAATGGAAATCCTGCGGTCCACTTTTAAAAACCCCATCCCCCTCCTGACAAACGGTGTTTACAAAGGTGCCGTGCTGGTTCGTCCGACACCCGTCTCAAGCTCGCCGGCCTAACCCGCTGAATCAGAAATTATGGTTTACGCCGCTCGACGCACTGCGGGGAGCACGTCATGTCTTCAACAGGCGACGAAAGTAAGACATCTTCAAGACATCTTCAAGACACAAGAAATAGCGTGGTGCTGTTTGGATCACATTTTGACCGGCAAGAAAATAGCCCCGGATGGAAGCTTGGATACGAAAGGCCAGCTCTCTCCCCCTTTGTTGACGACGGCGCTAGCGATTGCGCAATCTCGAAGGCATTACTCACTTCGCCGACCTGATCTGGTAGGGTTATCCGTCGCCCTTTCCCAGTTACGACAGTCAAAACACCCGGGGCTGCCGCGATAAGGAAAGATATCGTAGGAAAACGCAACAGTTATCACGATGGCTTCGTTTCCCTGGCTGAATATTGCCTCTGGAGCACTGTTCGGATCAGCTCTCACAGCAGCGGGAATGTACTCACCTTCAACGATCATCGGTCAAATGCACCTCACAAACTTCCACATGATGAAAGGCTTTCTGGCCGCCAGTGCAAGCAGCGCGTAAGCTTTTTATCAATATCAATTTATTGCCCACTACTAACACCTCACCCAGATTAGCAATCATCTTCGCCCGGTCCCTCAACCTCTCTCCCTGCAAACCTCGCACTCCGAACACACTATCACTCCTCGGAACGTACGACGGCAACATCATTGGTGGCCTCCTCCTCGGCTTCGGCATGGCTCTCACCGGCGCATGTCCCGGAACCGTCTTCCCACAACTCGCAACCGGCATCTCATCCGCAATTCCTGTCGTAGGCGGCACCATCCTCGGCGGCATCATTTACTCCAAACTTAAACCTCACATCAACTCTAAAGTCACCAACCAAGAAGCACTCTCCAAACCAACCGTGTACCAAAAACTCGGCCTTAGCGAAAAAACCGCAATCACCTTCTACGAGCTAGCTCTCACGGCCGGTCTCCTTGGAGCTAGCATATACGCCCCGCGCAACAGCGCCTCGCTCGTAAATCCCGTCCTCGGAGGCCTCTTAGTCGGCGGCACGCAGTTCGCAAGCTTGTACCTCACCGGCTCTACACTAGGAATTTCAACAGCGTTTGAGCAAATCGGGGATTTCTTTTGGTGGGCTGTCCACTCTCTTTCCGGCTCCAAAGCCCCTATGCCAAATATCAGAGGAACAGCCTTCGCATTCGGTACCTTGGGAGGAAGTTTTCTTTTGGGTAGGATAGTAGCGATTCCGACGCCGGATGAACATATTGAAGTTGGTGTTGTGCGCGCGGTTTTTGGTGGAGTAACCTTGCTCTTGGGGGCGAGGATTGCGGGGGGTTGTACGAGTGGACATGGCATTAGTGGGATGAGTATGCTGAGTGTGGCGAGTTGTTTGAGTGTTGTGTCGATGTTTGGTGGTGGGATTGCACTGGGTCTTTTGTTGCGTTGAGGTGTGTTTGGATTAGGGAAGAGAGAGGCGGTGGATTTTACATTTCGAAGATCTCATGTTGAGATACCCTTGCTCATTATTACATTCTTTGTCATAATTACGTTACAAATGTAAATAACAAATTGAGCACCTAGGAAATATTTCCGCTTGGTGTTTTTTCTGTCAAGTGAACCTATTCGTGGAGGGGTTGCTAGAGATATGGCTATTTCTATATTTAGCATGCGCCCTAGGCACCTAGGGGGTAATTATGTCGCTAAATTATAGCGCATCGCCTACTAGAATTCAGCTGTTATGCAGTTGGAAGGAATTACAGTGATCAGCAAACTTTTCGAAAAATAAAAGGCGAAAGACGATATTGTCCCACAAGGGGATAAGGTTAATTCCTGTCACTGTTTCGTGGAATTCGACGACGCGACGAAAGCGGATCTTGCAATTGAGGCACTCGATGGCACAGATAAATGGGGTGGGGAAATCGCGGTTCGACGTGCCCATCCGACGAAGAGAAAGGCAATTTGAATATCGCAACCTAATTGCAAATTCGATGATCTCCTTCACCATGTCAACACCAAAAGAGCTGAAGATCTCGCAATGTGTGGCTGACGGTGGCTGATGGTGCTAATGTTGATGCCTAACCTCCCCTCAACAGGCCACCTCATCCGACATCTGTACTTCTCCAGACACTACATATATCCGCACTTACATCCCCTGTGCAATTTCTTTTATTCTTGTTTCCTTTGATTTCCAACCAAAGAATATAGATCGCCAAAATGCCCTCATCACCAAGAGAAACATTCCTCACCCTCCCCGCCGAACTCCGCCTCCAAATATACGCCCTCGTTTTCCATCAAATCTACCCCTACAACCTTTCCACTATCCGCTCAATCTCCAGTTCCGAAAAACCATACAACCCCGTACTCTCACTAACTCTCGTATCGCGCCAAATTCGCAACGAAGTCCTCGCTTTAACCCTCGCCAAAAGTCGGTATTTCAGCAGCCTCACCGCGTTCTGTTCCTGGGTTTCACGTGCTCCAGATCAAACTGCTCTCGACAATGTGAGAGATGTCAGTATTTCGATTATTGAGGGCAAGTTAGAGGGCATCTTTCGTCGTCACGTCGAGGTAGAGGGGTTCGGGAGTGAAAGTTACAGGGTGAAGATGTATCAAGCTGCGAAAGACAATTCAGCGAAAGAGGAGGAAGTGAAAGTGGAAGTGAGCGACGAGGAGAAAAACACGGCAAATTACTGGCTTCAGCGTTACATCTCCCAATTTGGAAACCAAGCTCCCCTACCCTCACCAAAGATCTCAACGTGGAGCAAACTCCTGAGCTCGATCTTGACCATCACTCTCCCTCATGCAACGCCCACCCACCCCATAGTAACAACTTTCAACTCCTTCACCGCCATCCGCAACGTCCGCCGCCTCTGGCTACATCTCGGCGCCTTTTTCAACTCCATGGACGGATTTTCAAAGCAGGTCGCAGACGAGCAAGAACTCATCCTCGAAATGCTCTCCACCACCTGCCCCAACATCACCGATTTCACCATCATGTCCCGGCGCGTACGCCTCTCTTACCTCCTCGGATTCCCGCATCTCCGCAGTCTCCAATTCGACGGCTTCTCGAAAACCCCTCCCGAGGTAACGATCAAGATCCTCAATCAGTTACCGAAGCTTGAGGAGCTCGTCTTGTACCGGTATCCGCACAACTACGCCCGCGAGCTGCCGGATGACGAATACGTCAGCATCACTCCCGAGGTCCTCTCTTCGCTCCAAAATCCACTAAAAAGCCTCCGAATCTGGCATCTCGCATCCGATTTCCCAGCCCCATTTCTCACGGTCCCCTTCATCCGCGCTCTGTCTACTCATCGCTCCACACTCCGCAGACTCCAAGTTGTGTCCGAACACCCTCTCGAACCAGCGGTCGTGGAAGCACTACTAGATTTCATCGTGGGAAGCAAAGTGACGACGTTGGAAGTCAAGGTTAAAGTCCCGCTGTTGATGGGGCCCATGGGGTTCATGGGGGAGGCGGATCTGAAGGCGTACTTGCCGTCGACGGCGGCGGGTGGGAAGACGAGGGTGAGTTGCGAGGTTAGTGCGAAGGATAGGCGGTTGAGGGAGTTGGTGATGGTTATGGAGTGTGGGGGTGCGAGTTTGAGTCGTGTGTCAAGGAGTCAGGAGCTGGCGGATCATGATTTGCAGATTGATTGGGATAGGTAAAGGGGCGCTTGCGGTAGAATCATGAAGGAGATAGGAGGAATTGAATGGGATTTAGGCGTGTATAACTTCATTAGATAAACTTTTTAATATATTTCCCAATTGAACTAAAATATATATATGCATATATTCTAAGCAAGCGCCGAATACCGAAAATGCATATTTAAAATATAAGTAGTAACTCTATTATACAACATTATCAATAGTAGGAAAGAAAAAAACAAAACCCCTAATACAACTCTATAACCCCTCCCCCATGTATGGGAAAACCAACCTCCCCCCATCTGCAACATTAGCCTCCAAATACCCTTAGACTCAGGATTAATTTTCCCTTTCGCTGGTTCTGTTTTAGTCTGTGGACTTGAGCAACTGCTGCTTTAACCTGAGCTGAGGGTGAGCACCCCGAGCCGAGGGTGAGCATGCCTGAGCTTGTTTCCTTTTGTTTTCCCCTCCCCCCCCTCACTCCTAACCACCATGCACCCTCGTGGTCTAGCAGGTCTTGCTTTAATTGCTAAAAATAGGACATTAAACACTTAGAGGAATAATCTCTAAGTACACTTGCTATTAATAAACCCACGAGATCACCTCGAATTGTAGAATTAAAGGCTAGAACAAAAACCTGTTAAAGCGAATGTAGGGGCTTTCACGAGACTATGGCGGAACCAGAGGAATTGAAACCATGTAAATATTACGAGTGCCCTTTAGACTTAGCCGGGCGGAATAGACCATCATCATCATGCTGCGGAAACCACTTCATTTTTATATCACTTATGCATCATCATGCTACACAGACGTCGGGATTTATCGAGATCTGCTACTAACGCCATCTCAGCAATTCAGCTCTCGCTTAAGTGTCCGCTTCCTCGGGAGTAGAATTCATGGTTGATATAAGGAGCGCAGGAAGCAAGATACATTTGAAAGGTTTCTCGAATTAGAAATGAGTCGGGAAATAAAGCCCTTCTTGCGAAGGATTAAACGGCTTTCCTCGTGCGTCGGTTGGTCTTCCCTTTCATTTCGTTTCAGGGCAAGGGAGCAGCGGTGGCGTTTAGACCGGTCAATCAAATTTGAGGCTGAGTCTGGATAAAGTCAAAAGACGGAGTCAGAATACTTATCTTTGAAAATTTACACGGTTGGATCTTTGCGCAAAGGTGATTCTGCATTTAAGCCACCATTCCGTAACATCGGTGCGGAACCAGTTAAAACCTGCAGCAGTTATCACTGCAGCTCTTGGCCAATGCTAGGTTACGGAATCAAGGCTCCTGCATATATTTGTTTGTCGTTGCATCTCTCGCTGCGCAATTCCCTTCACACCATCTCAACATTCTAGCATTTTCAACACGTTCACGTTCGCACATCTCGTACCAAAGCCTTTCGCTGCGAGTCTTCGACCCTCGTAGTCTCGCGTTGACTGTCTTCTATCGAATTGACATTCGTATGTCCACCTTCGCAGCCGTCTCTAGCGAGGCTGTACAAGCACCGCACATCCCACTTTAGTTGCTGATTTTTCGAAGCTTCTGTTCGCACCGATTCTCGTCGGTCAAACCCTGAACTTACTTTGAACGGTTGAACAGAACCATAGAGACTTTTGTCAATCTTGTGTTGTACCAGACGGTATGTTTGTTGAGCTGCTCCATGTCGCATTGTGGCTGAATAATGAAACACAGCTCTCCCAGAAATACATTTCCATCTAGACAATATGACCGCAGCTATGAGCTTGAGAATTGCTCTTGTGTTAATCTTGGTTCCAGTCGTTGCAGCTAGCTCAGGAGGGGATGCGTTTTCTAACAGCTTGTTCTCCGGTATCTCTCCGTAAGTCTAAGACATGATAATTATTCAAATTAAAGAATTCACTGGTAACCACGCATGCAGACTCTTGGCGCTTGTTGGCCAGGACTTCGCAAACCACTTCCTAAGCCAGTCTACGAGCTGGCTCGATAGTATTATATTCGCGACGGGGCCGCTGGGTATCCCTGCTGCCATTACTGCAGCCATAAGAGTTGGTGGCTATAGTTTCTTGAAAGGCCTTATCGGTCAGGCAGGGGAGAGGGAATCATCTGTCGAAAAAGATCTACTGTCCTCTACATCACGCGAGGTTTGCGAACTATGGGACGGCCGAAAGGTCGTGAGGCTAGA
Source organism: Cudoniella acicularis (assembly GCA_013054445.1). Lineage (NCBI taxonomy): Eukaryota > Fungi > Ascomycota > Leotiomycetes > Helotiales > Helotiaceae > Cudoniella > Cudoniella acicularis. The sequence goes on from JAAMPI010000101.1 coordinate 52,831, forward strand.
GGCGACGGACCCATTCATTCAAGAACTAATATATGTCGGTGCAGATGGTATAGACGGTGAAGAATGGTACAACTTGAGAGAAGCTATAGATGCGAAGATCCTTGTGAAGAAGAAGATATATGGAGATGAGGAAAGTCAGCTGGAACCCGGATCCAAGGCCTCCCCAGTTCCACCAAACATACTGTTAAATCTCATCGCTGATAGTAGATCCTGGGTGCAACGATTTGGAGCCATTTTTGGTATAATTTTGCAAACTGCTGTGCTGATCGTGGCCGGATTGACAACTTTTTATCCATATTGGAAACGCCGGTTTTCCGTCCAGCTCTACGAATTCTGTTGCATGGCCGGGGGAACTGGTCTTTTGACGTTTGGATTGATCATTTGTGCCTCGGTGGTGGACCAGCGTACTCAAGAGGAGACGTACACGACTAAAAATGGAAAGCCAGTATCTGTTGTGTGGCTGCAGAGAGGCCGTTCCGACACCGAAACTGACCAGAGTTTCAACCCCTGCATTTTTGGAGTCGAACGGAATAAAATACGAACCTCGCGCCTCTCCACAGAAGGCCCTTCCGGCAGTTTGAAAGTATGGACGCTAGTTGGAACACTGGCGGCTTCACTTGGTTTTATACTTCAATTCATCGGCTTAATCGGAATGCATTGGCCTACGCAGGTAGCCCAATTCACGATTACTCTGATAATGACAGTTGTAAGGGCCTTCATTCGTCGAACACCTCAACCACCTCATTTCTATTCAACAATTAACGATACGCCTAATACGATATCGGATAAACATGAGATGGACTGGCTCGCAAGTAAACCCAAGGAGACTTCGTTCATCGATTTAAAAAATAACATTGAGCCATGGCAGCTAATGACCGCTGGGAGTTTGAGCGACGCTCAGGGGGAGGGGAACAAGCATAAAGAAATCGAAGAGCAACAGTTCGTGCTTGATAGACGCTATAGGTTAGGAACCCTGTGTGAGTGGACGGGAATGGCGCGCAAATGGGCAGTTTCTCTTGCAACTGCAATTGATGGTGTTATGAACATTCTATCAATGGACCCCGACCAAGGAAACGAGTTCACATGGGTGTTGGATTTCAAAGCCGGCAAATCGATACAGAACATCTCATTCACAGTAAAGAGACCACGAGAAAATGACCCATGGAAGTCAAATTTAGCCCGACTAGAAGCGGCTTTATCTCTGGGACTTTTTGGGGATAAGTTCCTAGAAGAACAACTTTATAAAGAAGAGCCCAATGCTCCACATGACGAAGAGTTGAAGAAGGGAAAAGAAGACTGGCTTCGCTGGGAGGAAAATATGGAACGAAAAGCACCATCCATAAAGCTTCTTGGCCCAAAGACGCCTGTGGCTCTAAGGAACTTGATGTGGTGGGTTGGTCCTCGGAATCGGAAGCTCAAGGAAGTATCGCTACCTAAGGGTGGGGTTGAGAAGGCAGAGATAGAACAATACCAGCCATTAGGATTTTTGAATTTGGAATCTACGAAGGAAGCTGACTTACTGGTCAAGCGACACAGAATAGCTGGCTTTAGGGACACAGTTGGGAACTCCGAATCGGAACAACAAAGTGTCAATTCTTCAAAACAACTGTATCTTGCTGCAATTTCAGATGCCGATCCGGGGCTGTTGTATGCGCAGCATATGTTTTCAGCTTTCATGCAAGCTATCGCGAAGAAGGAAGTGAACAAGTTCTCCAAGGCGACAATTGAGAACAAATGGAACTTTATCCCGAGTCATGAAGATTCGTGGAATTTCATCCAACTCAGTGAGAAAACGATCGAGAAATTGGCACTGTGTGTGCAGAGTGCAGGACTAGGGGACATTGAAGATGCATACTTGAGTATCATTGCACCCTTGAGCAAGGAAGCCAAGCTTCCGAGTCTTGAAGACGTTTTTGAACTGGCGCGGGAAAGCGCAATAAAGGAGCAGTCACTAGAGAATTGGGACAATGCGTACACAATGTATCGCTTGCTTTTAGAGACGTTTATAACATCGAGTAAACCAGATGAAATGACTGTCAAAGCAACTGCTTTGCTTACGGAATTCTTCAGAGTCCTTTACAGAAATCTGGAAAAAGACCGAGCAGTAACTTTGGATGAGGAGGAGGACTACAAGAATATTAGAATGCAGCTTAAGATGAAAAATATCTACGAGACGATCAAGAAGAATCTAAGAACAGCTGACGGAGATGTGTTAAACCACCTTGCAGATCTCTATGCGATGCAAGGCTGGCCGGAAGTTCGAACCGAATTCCCAGTAAATCATCGGGAAAACGTTCTTGAACTGGAGACGCTTCAGCTTTTTCTTAAGCAGAACCCATTTCATTATGCGGCCATGGGAGAGGATCAGGAGCATTGGTATCGGTACCTCGGGCTGAAGGGATTGAACGAGTTCAGGGCAAGGACAGACTTTTTTGGTAGGACAGCCCTGCATTATGTGGCTTGGAAGAGAGAGACAACGAATTCTAGGAGGTCAGGCGACCTGATTCGATCGCTGCGTAAAGTCCTTGACGATAGCGACTGTTACGGGATGACAGCATTACACGCTGCGGCAGAAAGCGGGAATGCCGAGATAATCGGGCTGCTCGTAGAACAAGGTGCTAGCAAAGACAAGTTGTTTCAGAACAGGTCGGCATTACATATTGCAGCAGAGATTGGTCATGTGGAAGTAGTTCGCAAACTGATAGATCTCCGTGCCGACATAGGTATGAAGACCCTTCGTGGGAGGAATGCCTTGCATTTAGCAGCGCTCGGGGGCCACAAAGATGTGGTCACTGAGTTGCTTGGGGAGGTAGGGGCTGATACAGTGGACGGAATGGGGAGGCAGGCCCTTCACTTGGCGGCTACAAAGGGACACATAGATGTGATGAGCGAACTGCTCGAGAAGGGAGCGGCCTTGGGCGCGATGGATATCAATGGAAGAACGGCGCTACATTTGGCGGCTAGATTTGGAATTGAAAAGGTAGTAAGCTTCCTACTCGAAAAAGGAGCGGCCTTGGGCGCGGTGGATGCCGCCGGTATGACAGCGCTCCATCATGCGGTGGAGAACGGGAATAGGGTGGTAGTCCGCATACTGCTCGAGAAAAATGCCGTTTACTCGACAGATATGATGGGGATTGAGACGCTACGTTGTGCCACCATGCACCATTACCGGGCGATCGTGGGCGATCTACTACAGGCGCTCCTCAAAAAGCGAGCGGCAGTCGACGTGACAGATACGAGAAGAAGTGCGGCGCTGCGTTGGGCGAAGGAAGGCGACTGGCATGAGTGGATAGTGGAAATGGTACTTGAGTTACTGCAGGAGGCAGTGGAAGCTGGGGAAGGCGCCGGATTCGGCGGCACTCGAGCCTGGGAAAGAGGCAGTTTGCGTGCTACTCTACGCACTGCTTGTAAATGAAGGGACCTGTGTAATAGATACAGATACGAGCGGGAGGACAGTCCAGCCAACGGCTGCCGAACCCGAGCTCACTTACGATGCGGAAGTGCGTGAAATAGTAAGGATTATTGAAGGGCTACTGAATGAGAGTGCGGATCCCAAGTGCTCCAGCGGGGGCCCTCGTTAATGGTGGAAAATATTGTAAATTATGATGTCTAAGGACGGCGGGGTAGCTGGAAAAAACGAGCGTTTATAAGGTCCTTGAGAAAAACTACTCCCAATAGAGTGTCACGACCCAAGATCAGGTGACGAGTCACGGGATCGGTTCAGCAGTTCAGCGGTCCAGCGCTCAAGGCCTGAACTGATGAACTACTGAACCACGACCACCACGTCCTATATAGCCATATAGTTTTCCTATGTTAGAGCGTGTGCTCAACTCATATTCTAATATCATCACTTGATTAGGATAACGCTCTACCAGAACCTGCTTGACGCTTCCAAGGCTAAGTAAACCCCGTTCACGTGACATTGAGATCTCACGTGATAACAGAACGTTACATAGAGCAAGTAGGATACAAAGTGAGGCCCTGACCAACGCGATGTCCGCATTTGGATACAGATACTGCCTGCAACTTCTTTCCTCTTTTCAGACTTACTTATTCTATTGATAGGAAAGCTAAATTTCAATTAGTGTCCTTTTGGGAGGGCGTCGAGGACTCACCGAGGAGGAAAAATACCTTGAGATTCCCGCGACGTGTCAAAATTATCTTGGTTGAAACCACTCTGCAAAGGAACTTGGTTTGTCAACGAAGGTTATCCCCCTGGTTTCCACTTAATTATAAAGAACAACCAATCTTTTTGCGCAGGCGTGAGTTCTTAACATGGGTTCTCAAGCTTTGTTATTATCGACTTCAGAGCTCTCCTTGACAATTAAACCGCGATTGGAAATCAAAAACATATTAACAGTGAATTTAGAGAATTTTGCTCTTTCCCAAATAAAGTGAATTATTGTGTTTCAAAAGCTCACTACTCATACTTCCTCAATGAATGATAAGCTTAGATCCCGTATGGACTAGTGGCGCACGTGAAATTCGGATAATCAATATTCAACTTGCCAGCTGCTTTTGAATCACATTCCGATCGTGAATCATAACCCCTGCGGAGATAGTTCGTTGCGACTATAAATAGTGAGAAATCTCCCAGAAAAACCAACTTCCCCCATACATCAACATCTTCGAGGATCATATCGAGTTCCTAAAACAAAGGCATTTACGGACTCGCATCACACAACCTATCACCAAGCCGCATACGCAGGCTGCTGCTCGACAAGGGCGCCGAGCTCGAGACTAAGGACACGATAAATTGCCAGACGTCGCTATCATACGCTGCTAAGAGCGGGCACGAGGCTATCGTTAGGCTGCTGCTCGACAAGGGCGCTGAGCTCGAGACTAAGGACACGAAGTATGGCTAGACGCCGCTGTTGCACGCTGCTTGGAACGGGTACGAGGCCGTCGCCACGCTGCTGCTCGATCGGGGCGCTGATATGAGTATAGAGAACAAAAGTGGTTGGAGTGCCTTACAACTAGCGGCACTTAATGGTCATGAAGGGGTAGAATGTCTCTTAGTAATATATAGAGCACCTGATCCCGAAGACTTTTATGGGTTGGAAAATCTGTTTTCGTAAAGTAGCTTTTGAAATTGTATTATATATATTTTTTGTAATTTTGATAGAGAGAGGCTCGGGGGAGGTAATGTTTATATACTCTTTATATACTGCTAAAATACTACTAAGTGATTTCAAAGCATAAGCAGAGTATTCGGGCTAGAACATTCCAGAAGCTTCATTTCTCTTCTAACCACGTAATAAGACGCTCCTCATATTTGTATCTTAGCAGACTCACAAGTAGTTCAAAGAGTAGTTGATTTAATGTTTATCTGGGTAGTCGAGCACAGGCCACATGTAACAGACCTACGAGAGTTCTCGATATCGCATAATTTTGATTGGCTCGAAACTCGGCAATCTTCAACTACGGCAACACGACCCTGACAGTGATTTCATACATATTTTTTAACGACGAGAACGAAATCAGATGCGGAGCGCGCAGCGCGACGCCGAGCGACTCATATATCACTACATTCTCTCAGTCAGAAAGCATAATGTCTGGCATTTTCGATACGTGACTTACTGTAACGTGATCAAAGTGCGGGGTAGCACGGGGCACCTCGAGCTATTACCTAATCGGCAACCTTCGGACCACCAGGGCCAAGACTTTTAAGAAAGTTTACTTCAATTCAAGGTATTGCCTTGCTCTACCTAACTGGCACTGCTTATCATACCTTTCCTACCGATCTCTTATACATATTTTTATCTCTCGATTTGTCTAGGTGTTGGCTAGGAATTTTGACAGGTGGATCAATGCCATATGAACTCTTACTGCAGGGTCCCTTGGACTATTCGTTGTTGTAATAAGGTTTTTCTTAGACGGATTCCCTTATGTCGGCAGTTGTAGGAAACTTTACTGTTTTACCTATGTCCGCTATCCTCAGCTTTAGTGATAATAAAAGTATTTCAGATTAATTAATACGCTCTAACTTCAATCATCCATTACCATGTCACATCTCCACATTTTATCCCCAGTCATTATTTTCTTCCAGTTAAAATTCCAACACCTAATCATATCACTCGAAAGACTTCCTATTTGCAGTAGTTATTTACGGTCCTGGGCCTTAACGCAATATCGCACTTGTAACAACTGCCGTGCCTGAAGTCGACGTCATTACAACCGCCCCCAGCAACCTCTTCGTGTAGTCACAAGGCTTGATTCAACCGTCTTGTCTCCTTATAGAGTATGTTCAGCTGCTTTTTATATTTAAACAAAAAGGGGGGAAAGACAAAGAAGAAGAAAATACTAATAACTGTTTAAGAATAAGCGTCGCGCCGACTCAACACATAACGAGCCAACCCTCCCCTACCACCCCAACAAGCACTTCCTATACCTATCCAACCCCTAATACAGCCTGGTTGGGTGTGTACCCATTGTCTAAAGCCATAGGGTCCTTCTAATCTCCGCACTTGTAATAACTGTTGGTCTCGGAGTCGAGGCAGGCATTGCGGCTTCACTCTTACTCACGTTTCCTCAACTCAAATAGATTCTTTGTAGTAGGAACGCCTATCTGAGTTAGCAGTTCAGCCCTTCGAGCAAACTTGGTCCACATCTTGCCCGCATTGTTCCTCTTTGCTCCTTTCTACAGAGAACATAAGTTGGTGCTGCTTAAATAGCAAAAGAGTCGTCCCCAGACTTTTGCTATACCCCCAGACTTTCAACACTGGCTCGATTCTACCGCAGTCCCAATATCTGCTCTCAGCCGACGTCTAAATAGCCTATTTGCTTTCTCCGCTATTAGGTCAATAGAAGGTTTCGTTCAGTTCCGCGGCTTCGCTAACGTCGTTATAACAGGACGTGTCTATTACCGGCTCCTTAACATTTTAGAAGGCGAACATAACATGCGTTGGTTTCTATACGACAAGACATCGTGCTCGCAAAAAGCTGCTAATTTGAACGTACCGCATCAAGCTATCAACTTAGTACGTCATCTCCTTAACGGCGTAAATCCCTACGTCTCTACTATCCGTCATACGCTAGACTAGGTAGACGCAAAATTAATCTCTCTAGCCGTCAAACCATAGCATCTTCCTGCGGGAGGCGAACTAGCAGCTATTGTTAACACCCACAACCTTAGCACCGTCGATAGCCAAAAGATTGCCTTTTTCCGCCATAGTAGAAATCAACCCCGTTTTGTCAACATCTTCTCTCGGCACTATAAACCTCTTTAGTACCCGCTTCTATTTCCTCACGGCACTCCAGGCTAGGGCCGAAGCAATCCGACCAGTTCCCTTCCTGGAGGCAATCCTAATGCCACAATGCTTACAGATGCCAAAAATCTTCATGAGTACTACAGGGATAAAGGAACCCGGCTGTCACGAATCAGGAATCACGTGCAGGCCCAGGCCTGAGGCTCGGCTGCAGCCAATGGAGCAGCATAGAGAACCAGGGTCCTAAGTCACGAGATCACATGACTAGTCACGTGACCAGTCAGGTGATGGAGTCCAAGGCCGAGGCTTGGCAGAAGGACCGAACGACCTTCGGCCCTCCCTGCTACCTGCGGCCTATAGGAATAAGGGATCTATATAAGCAGANGGATTTCCTTACTAGATAGGAGCTTCGTGCTTAACTTACTTTAGTAATCTTATATCATACTTTGACTTATCTTTACTTATAACGTACTAAGCTTCTTAGTTAGCAACCCGATTAGTATTGCCTTGCTCGATACTTCTATACTACCAATCCGACAGACCTCCTGCTTACCTGAGGCGCCGTCTTTAGTTAAGTAGACCCCGATCCGTTATAGCCTGCTCTCTTTACTATTTATCTCGATTATCCCTCTCTGTCTTTAATACTCTGCTTTTCATCATTAGAATTCCGACCTATTAAGCCGGTGATAAGAAGAACTTCTTACCTTCGATCCACGGTAAATCCTCTCTTTTATTTTGAGAATCCCGGAATCTTTCGGTTATAGCTACGAGAAACTACCGTCCTAATTGTCACGGGTTACAGGCGACTTGGTTCAATCGGAAGACCGGTGTAAATACAAGAAGGAAAAGCTAAGGAGAGAAGAGAAGAGCTCTGCTCTCTGAGGCTATTTACATAAGGTCGCGGCGACGTCGCCACGGCAACGAGGTTCTAGCCGAGTCCCAACCACGGGTCTAATCCGTCACATACTCCGAAAGGACCATATCGAGAGCTTCCGTAGGATAATACTATAGCACAACCCTAAGCTTTGGTAGTCGCTACCGGCGTAAATACAGTACAATCTCGAACGCCGGCCGGATTTCGTCGCCCTCGAAGAATAGATTAACGAACTGACTAAGGAGATCAAGAAGATAACCGACGAAGAAGCCAATCAAGAGCTTTAAGCTCGACGGTACAAACTATACAAAGAATAGTAGTGGCTCACTCTAGAAGATCTAAATATAAGAGGCTAGACCTCTTAGTAGCCATGGCGGTGCCATGGCAGTACCACACCGGTATTACAGCAGTACCATATCGAAGTCGTATCTATTCCGACCCGTATTCGTTACTCTAACGACGTCGCCCCAGCGATGCCGCCAGACGTATTTATTTAGGTTGCCAGAGCCAGACTAGCGGACTCTCTTCATCATATTCAATTACAGTTATCCAACCCTATACTACCTGAGTTATTCGAGTATAGACCCTTACATTTTGAATACAATCCCATTTATTTAGTCATCCGATATCACAACAATATCGGCATCGTTCCGGTTGTATACTATAGACAGACGCGACACCGTACTAAAGGGCAGTTGGCTGGTTTCCAGGTGCCAGCACTTATCAACATTAGTTCCGGTAGCACATCGCAATAGTTACAACGACACCGAAGGGTAGTTAACTTGTTTCAAGGTACCAGTACTTATCAACATTGGTTCCGATAGCGCGTCGCAATAGTCACGATGACACCGAAGGGCAGTTGGCTAGTTTGAAAGCACTAGCACTTATCAATAGTTATACAGAATTTCCCTATAGAATAGATATCTGACGGCCCCTCTCTAGGGGTACCCCAGGTCGAAGTCAGTCCCAAATAGGTATTAAGCCAATACTAGTACTAATAGGAGATCAACGCAGAAATCATAAGAACCCTAAAGGACCTACGAGAGTCACTTCGAACCCCCGGACCATCAGAAGCCCGTATAGGGCCCATACTAACGATACCCGTAGCCAAACTAGTATCGATTAATCGGAAGCAAAATACTCCTTATCCTACCTAGATAAGTATAATAGAGTAAGCAAAGCTGTCTACCTAGTATTTAAGAGACAATTACATACTAAACTACGGATCGATAGGGAAGCGATCAGTAGCAAATCGGAACAAGTCTAGTATATATTCGGCCGGCTTTTAGGGAGGGTATCGGAATAGATTGTAAGGGTCCATACTCGAATAACTCAGACAGTATAGGGTTGGATAACTGTAATTGAATAACTGCCAATTCTGAAGTTGGTTGGGCTTTGGGGTATAGCATTCAGTTGAGATAATTTGAGATGGCAAGTTTTAGACTTTAATCTGAATAAGTATAAAAATGTCTGTCCTATCTCTAATGGGTAATTTTACTATACTTGTAGGATTCCAGGTGGAAATTCTCAGCATTTGTGAATCTTTAGGTCGGGACAATAGTTGTATAAAACAGCGACTAAGAGTACTAAATTCGGTAGCCCTTTATACCTGAATCTTAGTTTTAACTATAAAGATAAATAAAAAAAAATACAGTTTTTAGTTAAATAAACATCCGGAGAGATATAGAATATAATATTTATGTAGTTAAATAAGCAGAATTTATATTGAGCCTCGAATTAAAGTTAGACTGTAGCCTTTTTCTTTCGCTTAACTACCTTTTTCGTCCCCGCCGACGCTGGAACCTTCTTTGGCTTCTGAGCCTCAAGGCCACGTTTCCTAATGTCTTTATGAAACTCCTCAATCAACTGCTTTGTGTGAATCGTATCCGGATGTTTCTCACCCAGCCGTTTTGCCTGCCCCTCCAACGCCAACTGGTAGCAATTCTCCGCCTTCTGATTCTCCCCCTTGAGCTGATAATTGAAAGCCAGATTCCCCAATGTTCTCAATGTCGCCGAGTGATTCGCGCCCAGCGTCCTCTCTTGTCCCTCCAACACCTCGAGGAAGCGCTCTTCGGCTTCGTTAAGGTCGTTTCGGCCTTGTGCGGAGATGGCGAGGTTGTGAAGTGTGAGGAGAGTATCGGGGTGGTAGTAGCCTAGCTGTTCTTCCTGGCCTTCGCGCGCCTTTTCAAACATTTTCTCCGCGTCGGCAGAGTGGCCTTGGGTGTCGAGGACGGCCGCAAGGCTACACAGCATTCGCAGTGCTTCCGGGTGATTGGGGCCCACGAGGGGATTGCTTTCCGCGCCCGCCAGCGCCTCCCGGTATAGCCGTTCCGCTTCCTGATACTGGCCCTGGCAGTCGTAGACCAGCGCAATGTTGTATTTCTGCCGGAGGGTGTCGAGGTGGTTTTTGCTGCGGTTCTTCTCGCACCAAGTGAGGATTCGCTGGTGCACGGCAAGAGCTTCGGCGTACCGGCCTTGTCCTTGATATGCGATGGCGAGACTATCTGCGATCTTGATGGTGTCTTCGTGGTCGACTCCAAGGGCTTCGCTGGCTTCGCATTCTTGTAGTGCTTCCTGGGACATGGCTTCGACTTCGTGGAGCCTCTCGGCGTCCATGAATGGCTTTGAAAGCTCCATGCAGTCTTGCACCTTGTTTAGAGCGCTAGCACGCTTGGATGCAAGTAGTAGATTCTGTCCAGGTGTTCTGGCTGTACCACCACCTTCCTTGGCCGACTGGGTAATGTCATTGCACTTCCAACTGTTAGTTCTGTGAAAATAGAAACGGGGTGTACGGAAGTTACAAACCAATTTCAAGGATTGCTTAGTCTTCTCAACCAGAGCCTCATCCTTCTCCCCGCTTTCTTGCAACTTGAGAGAGTCCTCTAGAATCTTGGCAGCAGCATCAAATCTCTTGAAGTTCGAGTGGTATGCTGAGATGTTTAGAACAAGCTGCGCACGATCATGAATTTTCAAGGGGCTTGGTTTGAATGCAAGTACGGATTGCGCGAATGGATAGAGTATATCGCACGTCTCCCACTGCTCGCTCTCAGCGGATGGAAATATCTGTGCCAGCAAGCCGAGCGCCTGCTGCGAAATGTAATCTTCGTGATTTTCCTGCTTCAGCCAAGCCCGAGTACACTGCTGCACAAGCCGACTAGCAGTAAGGGAAACGTCGTCAAGTGTGGCAGTCACCAGTTCGAATCTGACCAAAATGGCGAGACTGTCTGCTACTTGGCGTTTATTGCTGAAATAGTTGTTGAGCAGGAATCTTCGGACGAATTGAAGATCAAATATGCAGATGAGCTGTAACAATTCGGCTGATTCCGGACTGGACTTTTGAACGTACTCAAATAATACTTCAAATGCGCGAACAGCACAAGACTGGGTATTCAGAGGTCCGTCTTGTCCAGTTGTCTCTTTAGACAGATCGGATGACAAACGGGGAGCTCGAGCTTTGAATGTCGTCAAGTAGTCTTTGACCGTACTCTTTGTATTCTGGATGTAGGCTGCGGCTTGAGCCAGCGCAATAGATGACCCATTTAATGCCTCAACGAGATCACTGATTTGATCATTACTTGCAGCATCGGCAGAAAGCCTTCCGCGAACAAGTAACGTTGCTTCGTCTTTAGTTAGAGCAGACAAAGTCAGGATGTCGTCGTTCTGCTGTTCAGTTGATATTTTGACTAGTTCGCTCGCCCACAGCCTGTTGGATGTAGTGATCAAAATCGATCCAGTGCGGCTGATAGGAAGATATTCCTTCAGTTTTCTGGCCGGATTCTGACCAACCGTATAAGGATCATCAACCCCGTCGATTACCATAAGCCATTGCCCATGAGCTTCTTGGCTAAGGTAACGCTTGACAAGGCTTAATGGATTGTTTTGTGGATCTTTGATCCCGGTGATCCCTAGCAGAATGCCGATATTCTTGAACGATTGCTCAAATTGCTCCGCGGTTTGGGCACTTATCCAGAGAACTTTTGCATCAGGGAAAGTATCGATGTATCTATAAGCATATTCGCTAGCGGTGTACGTTTTCCTATCAATTAATCAGCAATGTTGAGTAGGATGTCTCAGGAAGGACTTTGTAAGATTGCGAGAACACGCTGCAAGAATATATTGGGAGTGAAGGGTATATATTTCTATGTTTGGGTAGCCATACCCAGTTCCGGTGTGACCACACAGAGCAACCCGATGCCGATCTGGCTCTTCAAACTTCTGCTCAATACGCTGCAGTATATCTTTACGCCCAACAAAATTGGAGTCTCGAGGTAACGGCGATTGGAATAACGTTCCGCGTGGTCTTGGTTTCGCCAAGCTAGTTGGACTCGAGATTGAGGATGGGGGCGGTACCAGCCCCATCGCTTAATAAAGTTAGTAATTGTGGTTTATTTTTCGAGGGAAAATCTGAGAACGAACGCTTACGAATAGCCAGTTCATTTTACTTACTTTCCTGCCTCCTTTTCATAACGTCATGGGAGGCTTCCACAAAGCTCTGAATGGCATCACTGACGCGCTCGAAGTTGTTGTCATCAGGTTCATCGAACTTGTTCAGGCTGAAGTGGTCTAAAGGCAAGCCTTGCTGTTCATATCCATGCAATGTACCGGATGCCCTGTCAACAACAAATTCCTGTCTCTAATCAGTATGAAACAAGAAGTTTAGCAAGGAAAGTAGGCATACCTCCTCAGTACGTTTCTTGTCCACGATTTTCAACACTTTGCTAGACATGGTTTCAAAAAAGCAGTACAGCTTAAGAGCATAATCGGCATCGGAGCAGACAGAAGTAAACTCGTTGACTAAATCGGTGAGAACTTCGCTTTCTTTATGCAGAGCGTTCAGGACTGCTGAGTGGACTTTCCGTGCTCGGGCAATGGCCTCGAGCAGGACTGTTGTTGTTAGCATGGTGCCAGTTCCTCGGTGAGGCGTGCCTAGAAAGACAACACCCGTTGTGGAAGCGTAGATGCCTGGCCATCTCTTATCATGGAGTTTGGCAATGCACAATGCCTGTTCAGTCTGGTTATTGAAAACTCATAAATCCGGACTCCGAAACTTACCTTTTGTACCACGAGACCACCAAAGCAGTGACAGATGAAAACAAGTGGTCGAGAAGGGCGTTTCTAGCTGGGTTAGAATGATAGACAGTAACTGGAAGTGTTCTCGCGCACTTTTCTTTTTGACCTCAATGCACTTAAAAGGTTGTCGGCAGCACTTGCAAGTGGTAACTGAACCGCATCTTCCCCAAACCATATACTATTATACCCGAAAGCCATGATGCGCGCATTCGGAATAAGTGACGGGAGCATGGATTCTTCCTTCAACCAGTTGAACCCGGTTTTTGTTGACCATGCCCTGCCAGGCTCTACTCCAATGCCATGAATCGCAACAACGCTTCAGACAATTCATTGTTAGTCCAATGAATCACGATTCGTGGAAGAATTTTAGGGTCCACGTACTCCACATCAACTTTGTCTGCATCAGGACTATCGGCGGGCGGCCAGAGAACTTTCAAGCCTAGCTCTTTCGCGAGAATTTTCCTCCCGACCAACTCATCTGAAACTTCCTTGGAGGCCTTTTCCTCCGCAGGTGGGTGGAAAGGAATCGCCTTTGTCAAAGAGCCCTCTGCAGGCTTTTCCTCTGGAGGTTTGTGGTAAAGAACCAACTCGCCTCCTTCTGTGGGCTTTTGTTCGGAAGCTAAAAGCTCAGCAAGCTGGTTCTGTTGAGCTGGTTTGTTTGCGACTAACACTGGAGCCGACGTGGAGTTTTGTGGTGCTGCTTGCTCCATTCTCAAATTTGGTGTCTGAATTTCTTGTAAATGGTGTATGGGAAGATAGTTCAAGGACGATCGAGTCGAATCAGCAGGAGGATTTCAAAAGATCTTCGGTTTTTATCCACTTTGCTGATGGAGGCTAGAAGCAGCAGATATAAATCTCACCGAGCCTCAAGTCATTCAGTCGACGACTTACAGCCTTGCGCACAACAGGGAGCCCGAGGGAGGCTTCCTGCCAAGTGATAACGTCCGGCTATTCCGGCTTACATCTTAGCCCCATGATACTCTGAATGGGTGGAGCCTCAAGCATCAAGCAAGCCTGCATTGCATTCAGCTCCCGCGTTCTGCAAGAAGATGCACGCTTTCTGGACCCTTGTCATAAACCCCGGCATGGACGTGCCGTATTATTTTCAAATACGGATGTATAACTGGTAAATATTAAGAACCGGCATCTCCATCGCAAAATCGAGTAAATAAGTGAATGGTCACCCGGAAAGGGGCATGTCTGCGGCAAGTTCCCAGTAATGGCGCCGCCACCACAATATCATGTAACGAATCGCTAGAAATTGCCAGAAACTTACCCCTCGTAAAACCACCCGGCTGAAACAGAGCAGGGTGCGATAACCACTCATGAGAGGGTTAGAATAATACGAACTTTTAAGAAATGTACGTGAGGCCCCAACCCAACTAGTTAGTTACCCTGCAGAAAGCTTGATCGACACGCTGGCAAAGCTGAGGCTGTGGACCCGTGTGTTGTTGCGTTGGCGTTCTTTGTGTAGCCATAACCCACCCCAATGACATACTTCCGACAAAAGCGTCGAGTACGGTACAGATACCAAGACCACAATTTCGCAGAAAAAAAAAAGAAAAAGTAATTACATAGCGCACTATTTTTGAAAGCGAGTAATTAGTAACATATTTTTGTGTATCGATAATAAATACAGTACCACAGTAAATATCGGATCAGGCGGTTGCTAGCTCGCGCCACGTCATTTTCACTTGTGAAGAGAAGGAGACTTTTGCGACTCGTGATATTATAGGATATTATATATCCATCCATTTACCTTCTATTGCGTTGAAAGAGGGAATAAACGAACGAACAGACTTCCTCGTATCAACCAGCAAACAAAAACAACTACAATGGATCCCACACTCCCCCCCTTCACCAAATCTACCCAACTAAACCACTCCCTCGACCACCTCATTCCATCCGCATCATCACCATCCAACGCG